>QEPC01008869.1:2213172-2308618 GCA_003113815.1 Sphenodon punctatus
GGGGCACCCCTGCCCCCCTCCCGGTCCCCCGGGGTCGGCCCGCCAGGGCGCCCCCCAGGGGGGGTCTCCCGTGCCCCCTGTTCCCCCCCTTGTTCCCCCTTACCCTTTTCCTGGTTGCCTGCTCCGGGCCCGTTCCGGCCGCTGTCCCCGGGGCATTGCGACCCGGCTGCAGCTGTGGGCGTTGTGCCTGGGCCGCCTCCCTGGTCGGGTGCACCCGTGGGCCCCCTTCCTCTGCCTGTGCCCCCTCCACCTGCATCGCTGGGTCTGCCTGCACCTCCTCTGGCTCCTGCCCCGCCACTGTCGCTGTCTGTGCCTCCGCTCTCTTCCGCCTCCCTCCTCGCTCCATCCCACCACGCTTGCTTGCTGCCGATTTCGCTTTAAATCTCCCTCCGGTGGTTGTGTTGTTGCTGGTTGCCCGGCAGCGATGCTGAATGCCTCGTCCCCGGCTGGGGCTCATTTCGTTTGGCTCCGCGTGGGGATTGGCGTCCAGACGTTACTTTTGGTTGGTTCCCGGTGGGGGTCCGTTTGACCACGCTTCCCGGGACCTTCCCCCGGCTAGCCCGGAAAGCGTGGTTGAAATTGACCCCATGTGCGTATTGAGCGTGATTAACATCTGGCGCGCGCCGAACAGACGTTCAGGGCCCTTTGGCCCCGCTGTGGGTTTGAGCGTGGTTCACTGTGGTTGAGCGTGATCTCGTAACGTCTGAAAATACCCATTCATAAATAACCACCAAGGGTGGTTAGCGTCATGTCTGTTTTCACCCAATATGACACTGTAATTTTGGGCACGAATAAGCTAAAAAGTGTAAGATTATCAGTTTCAGAAATAGTCTTGGACACCTCCTGAAAATTAAGCTTACTGTCACATTTGATGTAATCATTATGCAAGATCACAGTATATATAGAGCGAGAACTTCTAAAACTGTCAACAGTTTTGCATTTAAAAGGTTTCTTTTGTATTTTACAGTTCTTAGCACAAAATCTGGTGACACAGTGAAACAAGAACATGAAGCATATGAACATGAGTTTTTAATTTGTTGGCTAAACATACTCCATTTTGCCAAGATTTTTCATATGAACCCTTAAAACACGCAGAGTGGCAAAGGGCTATGTATTACTTGTCACTTTCATTCAAAACCATAGACTGGTTGCCAGTATTCCAGGATCATCATCTTGAACTGAGTAACCCAGAAGCAGCAAATAAAAACTAGTGAATAGTTCTGAGACTGAGTGTTCTTAATATTATCAATCATTCTAAATCGCAGTACTCTGAAGTACCACTCTTACTTTTTTATTTTAAAGTGACATGAGTGAGCAAAAAATATTAGATCAACCCCCTCACAGCAGTACTTCTGAACTGAAAAGAGAAATTCCAGCAGACACTATAATTCTGGACCTGCTGTTATTCATCTACAGATGAGCATTTTAAAGGGCTGCAATATATTAACCAGTGTGCATGTGTGATTTTGTAGTGTGTGCTTTTGAAAAGATGGAAAAATAATTTAATTACATAATGTTTTATCTTTTCTGTTATAAGCTTGGGGGAGGGGATTTAACTACACATAAAGATTTTTCTTCCTACTGAAATTCTAACCTGAATGAATAAATTATGACAATGATTCCTACAAGGGAGCAGAAGTCATAATACATAATGGGCGCAATCCAGCTACCATTGAAATCAATGGCTGAACTCCCTCCCTCGCTCTCCCTCGTCTCCCCTGCTCCCCTAACCGCCTTCGTCCCTTCTCCCTTGCTGCCCCCCATGCCTGGAACTCCCTCCCTGCCCACATCCGCCTTGCCCCCTCCCTCCTCACCTTCAAATCCCTCCTCAAAACCCACCTCTTCCTCGTCGCCTTTCCCCAACGCCTGTTAGAACTTCCCTCTCAATATTTACTGTCTGCCCTCCCCGCAGACTCCTGCCTAACTGCAACCAAGCCAAGCACGTGCACCTGAGACTTTGCATCCGCTTGAATGTTATTTATCCCGTGTCTCTCCCTACGTCCTCTCTCCTTGTCTCCCCACTCTGTGTCTATTAAATTGTAAGCCGTAGGCAGGGACCACGTCTATCTTACTGTTCTGTAATGCGCCAGGTACACTGCTGGCGCTATACAAATGCTAATAATAATAATAATAATTAATAATTAATAATTAATAATAACTCCCATTGACTTCAATAGGAGCTGGATTGAGCCCAGTATGTTTAAATCCTGCTTAAACATTGACCTTTTATTAACATCCTCTGTGTCCACATAAACAAGAGATGTTGGATTCAGTCCTGTGAACTTGTGCAAGTAGTTTCAATTAGTTTAAACCCCTGACTAGACTAATATCAGTTACCCTTGTGTAATTCTCTACAACAGTCAGTAAGAACACTCACGTATGTAAGGACTGCAGGATCAGCTGCTACTAGTGATACCGAGAGAGAGAGAGGGAGGCCCTTTTTACACGGGAAGGGGCGACAAGGGGCAGGGTAAAGATGAGTGAGGGGAACATACACCGCACACCCAAAGGCGGTGGGTGTTCTGCAATTTACACAGGCAGCAGAACAGGTGGTCACGTGAGGGTCACGCAACCCCTACCCCCGAACACCCAGCAAACACGTTCACCATTCACACGGGCAAGTACAGCACCAATAGGAGCCAGGAACACACTCTGCAGCACGATATGGCAAGATAGCTGTCTGAGAACAAACGAAGCCAGAGCATATTATTATTATTATTATTATTAACAAACATTTATATAGCGCCAGCAGCATATGATACGTCATAGCCCATACCAGGACAGATACAGGGCGGGCGGGGGAAGAGGGAGGAGGAAAGGCACAGCAGAGCAGCAGCAGTGTTGCTCAAGCTGCCAGACTGACAGGTGCTGCAAACCACAAAACCCCCAGCAAGAGCAGGCAGCCAGCAGCCAAGTCAAGGAGGAAAGGAAAGAGAGCAGGTGGTAAAAGGGGAGGCAACCAAGTGAGGGTGGGCGCAAACACAGGACACCCAGTCCCCATGGCCAGCAAAGAAGAGGCCCCCCGCCCCCAGGACAGAACCCATGGGAAGAAAAAGACAGAAGGAAACAGCCCCTCCCTCAACTGCCTCGAAGGACAAGGTCCACGGCTGCCAAGCACAGAGCACAGAATATGCAAATAGCATGACCCAAAAAACCATGGTGGTGACAGGAGCCAAAAGGAAAGGGAGGCAGCACCACAGAAACACACAACCAATGCAGGCCACCCAAGGGGGCCAGGAGCACACTCCCGGGGCCACCCACAAGGACCAACGACCCAGAACAGCAGACCATACCGGCAGAACAGGGCCCACAGGGACAAGCCCCAAGTGTAGCACCACAACACAGGGCCCCCACCAGGTGATCACGGCACCCACCACCACTAGAGGACATGCCCCCCTCCCCCCCCCCGGAAGAACAATATAGACAAAAGGGTGTGGAAATCTAAACTCAGTTTATAAAATATATTAACTCTTCAACATAATAACAGGGGAAAACAGACAACACAGGTCTCACAGAGGACCAGAGCAGGCCATTCACTTCAGGGGAGCCTCCCTTGTGCCCTGCTCCAACAGGAGCGCTGGGCATGGGAAAGGGTCCAGGATGACCCGGAGCACCTCCCCCTGCTCCCGTGTCCTCTCTTCCATGAGTTCCTGCACTGGGGAATAGAGTGAGGGAACCGATCAGAGGTGCCCGCACCCCTCCCTGGACAGAACCCAAGGAGCCCAACAGCCATGGTGGTGGGGAAAAGAAGGTGGTGGGAGGGGCAACTCATAGATTTCCCAGTACGTCCGGGCCCCTGCTCTAAAGCTGGCGGCTGCTGCCTGCAGATCTTTGGCAATTCTGAGGGTCTCCAGCAAGGGATGTGTGGGAGCAAGGAAGGAGAAGGCCCATCAGCAATGGATGGGGTACATGCAGGGAACAAGGCCTCAAGGTGGGAGTGCACCCATGGGCCATGGCCAGCCTCTGGGAGGAGGGCAGCTGCCTGCCCACACCAGGGCAAGTGTGACACCACAAGTGGGAAAAGGGATGACTAAAACCTAATTGCATGCAGGTGCGGAATACTCACCTCCACTAGCACTGCGTCCCCAGCCTGTGTTCGCCATGGTAAGGTTCAGGCAACTGAAGGCATGAGGACGGGCGGGTCAGTCCACACAGTGGAAACGAAAGTTAGGTCTGGGTGGGAGCAAAGGGTTGGCCAGGACAACGATTGGCAGAAAAGCTAATGGTCCATGACAGTGAGCATCACCCAAATGAGTCCATACACTCAGGGACCATAGGAAACACATGGGAGACAGACATCCACAGCAGGCAATGACTACAGAGATGCCCACAGCATGCCAGCATGCCATGCAGCCCACATAGGAATGGAACATAAACAACCAGTAGGGACTAGCAGAGGGCACAAACACAGTCAACCCATCCCAGCAACAGATCCCCAGCCAGCAGGCATCCCTGCACACAGCCATGACCAAAGAGGATGGGTTCATGGGAACAGCACATTCCATTCCCCTTCCACAAACCGCAACCACCCCAAACCCCAATCCTGGCCAGGGGAGCAGATACCCCAGTGGAGGGACAGGGCACACACACCTCAGGTACATATGCAGCTCCCAAGAACGACAGGCAGCAACGGATAGCCAGACAGCAGTTTATTGATACATGGAGACAGAGAATCAGTCAGTGGATGAGTGAGGGCACATAAGCTGCCAATTGGGATACCACCACCCCAAAACACACATGCCCCCTGCAGCACAGTCATGTTCAGGGATGGGGATGTGGCCAAAGGGGTAGAAGGATGCAGGGGGAGGCACCGATGTCCATGCACAGAACAGCAAACAGCTCACAGGTGGCACACCAAGAGTGGAACAAGGACATGGGAGAGGGGACCAGGACAACAGAGGGACAGTTCCAGGGGAGTGGCAGAGAGACCTGGCCAGCGGCAGGGCCATACAGGGGACAAGGGGGTTAGGCAGACACCGAGTGGTCTCAAAAGCTGCCAGGGGGATCCCTGGGCCATGACCCAAGACAGGCACTACCACTCGCAAATCCCCTGCCCCCAGGCAAACATGCTGCGGCAATACCCACGGACACATGTGTCCATCCACCATGTAGCACAGGCGGAAGGGCTGTCCACTGGCGTAGGTGGCTCTCACATTTGCCTGGTTGACAACATCTGACAGGACAGCCAGCTCTGCAGCATCAGGCCCATCCGACAGGTAGGGTCCCCCGTCAGGCATGCCGCTCACCCAGATGTGCCTGGTAGTCGCGAAGGCCCCTTTGGTAACCCCGAGCATGAAGCATGAGGGTGGCAAAGCAGCTCACCAGGGAAGGGTCACCACCAACGTGGCACAATCGGTCCTCTAGCAGCCCGGCAATGGTTTGAACGGCCAGGCTGTCACCAGCATTCCATGGCACCACTACACCAGGTTCAGACACGGATGCTTCAGGATCCAGTAAACGGAAGGCCAGATCAATCAATATCTGCTCACAGGAACGGATGCCCCAGCAGCCACATGCGATGGGACAGCAGCTTGCAATCATGGGCGGAGAGTGTGTCCCTTAACAGTCACTGCACATCACTCCTCACCCACAGGTTACCCAGAAGCCTGGTGGCACATACAGGCCAAACTTCATCGACAGCGGGGCCACACAAGTGCCCAAGAGGAGGGCAGGACATGATGCTGGGCAGGACATGATGCTAAACAGCAAGACACCACAGACCCAGCTGAGAACCAAGTGGATAATGAAAAGCTGTGAGGAAGGCAAAGGTGCCTCCCACCAGCCACTGGCAAGATCCCAAGACCACAAGATAGCAGGACTATGCACACCTGCTCCCACACTGGTAATGCACAAGCACTCCCACATCATGAACAGCCAAACAACATGACCTTGGCCCCATGACATGGGGGGGCGGCGCATGGGGCGAGGCCAGACCACATGGCAGAGGGACCCCATGGATTAACGGGAGGGGGGGCAGGAACCCAGATGCAGCCCAATTAAACAGGTCATGTGGGGCCCTGTATGTGTCTCAGTCCTGTCAATCCCTGTGAATGAGGGGGTGCAGGCAGTCCCCAGATAGTACCCCACAACGGAGGATTGTGCCAGTAGGGAATAACACATGTGATAGGTTGTTGAAGGCTCCATTGTCCCAAGAGCCCTAAGCCTGATGAACCCTGCATGGCTCACATGGGCACATCGTTTCATTCCCACAACCCATCACCCGTACTGGGCATCGCATGCATGGATTGCAGAACTGGACCACTAGACATGAAGCTGCCCAGACACATCTTGCCTAACAGAGCCCGTGGGGATCAGGAGAGCAAAGGTAAAGAATGGACAGAATCGCAGTGACGAGGGGACTGGCACACAAGCAAGTTGGCTGATCCATGGGGGCAGGATCCATGGGCGCTGGTAATAGGAAATGCAAAGGGAAGGCTGGAGACTGTATTGGGCAACCGCAATGGCCATATGGCATGGGATGGGGTTTGTCATAGGTATAAAGGTGTTCGGTAGACCCATGAAGCCCTGCCCCAGAACCCCGTAGCCTGCGCGATGGATCCAGTGCTCTGGACTGCAGTGCATGGCTACATCCAGGCAGTGGAGGTGTGCCTGGTCAGGATCAGGAGGGTTCAGAGGGCCAGTCTGCAGGTACTCCTGGACAGAGCTTGACTCTGGGCCACCGTGAGTGTGGGCCACTAGGCCAATCGGGGAACTGGGGCACATGGTGCAGCTTGCAGTGCGGGAAACCTGGCTGTGGCAATCTTGTGCTCATATATAGCTCGCTGGAGGCACCTACGTGCCATGCTGAAGGGGTGGGGTGGGGAGCACTACTGTTTCTTCAGACTGACACGGCTAACAAGATCTTCAGCATCAGGCTGACCATCCCTACTCAGAGGCGTTTGTGGGCACGTAGTCAGACCACTGAATGGTGATAGTCCGTCCTGAGGACATGGTGGGATAAGGAGTGGATGACTTACTTCAGGATGCCCCATGGCCTCATGTCATGCCTCGTTGACATTTTCCATCCCAGTCTAGAGCGTGAGGCAACCAACATGCGGGAGACCATACCAGTGGGCCAGAGGGTTGCCACTGCCATTTGGAGACAGGCCAACCCCGATTTGTGTTAGGGTGTAGCCCAACAGTTTGGGGTTGGGACCTTAATGGTAGCAAAAATCCTCAAGGAGGGGGCGCTACTGGGCATGCGCACGCAGTAGACGTGTCTGCTAAATGCTCCTAACAGCCCAGAAAAAAATGCTAACAAAAAGAGATGAATTAGACTTGTTAATGAGATACACGGGCAGGAACCTGAAGCAGAATACCCCCGGCCCCCAATCAGCTGGAAAGCAAGACCCCCTTAGGCGGGGAACACCGGAGATGCGGTCAGAAAGTGAGAACGGGGGGGGGGGGAACCAGAGGATACGAGGCCCAAGATGGCAGCAGCAATGCGCTCGAAAATGGGGGATCAGGCTGACCTTTCAGACCAGCTGGCTAGCCTGACTCATACGATCAGGAGCCAGCATGAGGACTCCAAGAAGCAGTGGGAGCTTCTCAGTGATGGAATTCAGAAGGTAAACAGTATGGTAGACTCACTTAATAAAAAATTTGATGGGGTCTCAGAACGAGTCACAGCCCTAGAAGCTAGAATGGAGGTGCGAGAATGCCTGGGCCAGCAGTGGGAGGATAGACTGCAGGCAGTAGAAAAAGCAATGGGGGGCGGGACACATAAAATTGAGGACCTAGAGAACAGGGGCAGGAGGAACAACTTGTGCATACAGGGGATCCCGGAGGCTACGGAGGCTCAGGGAGGGAGGGACCTGGTGCTAAAAATCCTTAAGGTCCTCTTCCCACAAATGGATCATCTACACAACATTGAGCTGGACAGGGCACACAGGACATTAAGACCCCGACCAAAGGAGGGAAAGCCACCTAGAGCCCCAATCTTCCGCTGTCAGCGATACCAGGACAAAGAGCAAATACTATGGGAAGCCAGAAAAAGCAAAGACCTGCAATTCGAGGGGCGCAGAGTAACAATTCAGCTGGACCTGGCCCCCGCAACAGTAGCCAGGAGAAAGACGTGGCACCAGTTTCAAGACAAGCTTGCAGCACAGGGTATAAACATGCGAGTAAGGTACCCTGCAACCTTCTCCTTCATTTATAAAGGGCGCAGATGAAATTTATTTGAGGTCAAGGCTCTGGAAAAGTTTGTGGAATTCAAGATGCCGGATCTCCGCGGCCAAGGAGGAGAAGACTTTGCGGACAGGCCATGAGGGATGCAGTGGAGACAGGGTAATAACAGGAGGAGTGGGAAAAGAGAGACATTTCATTAGCATTAAAGGGTAGTTATTTGAACCATGCAGTCCAATAAGGTACCAAGTATAGGGGAGGGGTTTGGGGGACAAACAGTGGAGTAACGCAACTCCCTTAAGGTTTCTTTAAGCCTCAATTATGGGTGAGAATTGGGAAATGTTCAGAGAGGGGGGACGGAGGGGGTGCACAGAGAGTGGGCTGGGTGCAGGGGCGCAATCCAGAAGCCTCTTTAAAACAAGGTGGGAGGGGTACCCGGCAGGTCCACGCTAAGGAATATGGCTGAATTAAAAAATTGCACTCTGAATGTGAAATGATTAAATTGTCCAACCAAAAGGAAAAAGATGTGGCAATACCTTAAACAACAAAAGATAC
Source organism: Sphenodon punctatus (assembly GCA_003113815.1). Lineage (NCBI taxonomy): Eukaryota > Metazoa > Chordata > Lepidosauria > Sphenodontia > Sphenodontidae > Sphenodon > Sphenodon punctatus. Next base: position 2,221,852 of record QEPC01008869.1, read on the forward strand.
AGGTAGCAGCCCTACAAGAAACACATCTCTTGAATAAAGATAACACTAGAGTTCGAGATAAACAATTTGACCACATAATCTTTGCAAATGCAAAGGCGAAAAAGGTAGGAGTTCTACTGGCGTTTGCCAGCAAAATCAATTTTGTAGGGAATAAAACAATTAAAAACCCAGAGGGTAGATACCTTCTTGTTCAGAGAATGCTGGCAGGAGAGGAATATACGTTTCTCACTTTTTATGCCCCAAATGCGGGACAAACGGAATTCATGCAGAAAATGTTAGAACATGTCAGGCAGGAAAGCCGGGGTATTTTGATCATGATGGGGGATCTCAATAGTCCAATGACCCAGTTAGATAAATTGGGAAAGGGAAAGTTGAAGAAAGGCCAGAAAAAAATCACGCAAAATGTTGCTAGAGCAAAACTGGTAGATGTATGGATGTTGAGACATCCAAAAGACAGGGAATACACCTTTTATTCTAATAGACATACGTCATATACAAGAATAGACTACATGTTCATGCAAAAAGAAGAATGGGGTAGCCGTGCCAAAGATGTGAGATAGGCCCAGCAGTATTCATAAACCACAGTGGGCTCCCCCCTGCAAGGAGGAGGCTGTTCTTTTTGGCCCAGTGTGGGGAATTAAGGAGGAGGGAGAGGGCAAGCGGAGCCCTGGGAAAGGGGACACACACAGGTACACACACCCAATCGCTTGAGCAATAGACGACAGCAAGGCTCTGCTGGAAAAACAAGCCCTCAGGGTGGAATAGGGCTACCAGGATGGTGAGTCCCCAGCCTATCTCATCATTGGGCACGGGGGCAATCACTGACCTTAAGTGCTGCCACCTGCTCACAATCACACAGGGCAACGGGAGGGGCTGGAGGCGTGAGACACTTGGGGGTCGGGGGGTGCAGAGGGTCCCAGGAGGGGGGGAAGGGAGGATAGGACTTAGGCTCAGGGAGTACACCCAGGCACCCGTGCTCCCCCCTAGTCCACCGGAAGACACACTCACCTGAACCACGCTGTAATCCCAAGCACTCGCACACGCCCACTCACATACAGTTCGCACTCGAATCAGTCACACACAATACGGGTAAATACACAAGCAATAGCACTTAGCACACGAGGGGCCAGTCTCACGGGCACGTCAGGCTCCTATCACCAGCAGTGCATCTATCCCCTGTGCAGCCTTTTATCCTGTTCCCCCCCCAGGGCGTTGCTGTAGCCGTGCAGAGCGGCGCAGTTGAGGGGGCGTGGCAGGGGTCGGCATGGCCTGCGTCCTGGCCCCGCCCCCGGGCGTCTCGGCCTGCCGCTGATGTGGTTCGCTGCGGGGAGGCGTGGCCTCTGGGCGCTTCCGGAGAGAACGCGCAGCTGAGGGGGGTAGGTCGGGTGCGGCGGAGAGTGCGGGGGACTTGGGGGGCCGTGTTGCGGGGGCCGATGCCCCCGGGGTGGGGCTGCTGCGTCCCCTAGCCCCTGGTTTCCTTACACCCAGGTGAATTATTTTCCTTCATCGCTCACTCAGGGGAGATATCAAGGCACCCCGTTGGCCGAGTGCCTTTGCCAGTGCTCTCTAGCAGGTAGAGTCTTTAAAGCATATTATTTTGGATTGCCCCTTGTACACCGATCTTCGTCAGAGATTTATATCTCCTGAGATTAGTGCCTTCCCCGGTAGACCTTGGGAGTTTTATATTAAACAATTGTTTTGTGACAATTCTAAGGAGGTTACATTGAAGGTGTCACAATTTTTATTTTATGTCTATCTTAGCAAACAGCTTTAACTGATTACTTTGCTTATTAACCTTTTATTATATATATGTATTGTATGTTTATTTTATTTATACAAATGTTTTATATCAATATTTGTTTTGTATTTTGCAATGACCTTTTGGTCATGCAATAAAGCTTTATATATTTATATTTATTTATATTTAGACCACAGTGCAGTGATAATGACAATAAAGACAGGACAACAACAAAAAATACATGCCACATAGATGGTCATTGAATAAGGCGACTACAAATAAGGAGAAACTTAAGCAGGAGATAATAGATTTCTTCCAAATTAATGACAATGGAGAGGTCTCCAAGACGACTCTCTGGGAGGCAGTGAAGGCATTTCTGCGGGGTCACTATATCGCATTGGACGCCTATAATAAAAAAAAGAAAAACATGGAGTTGAATGAATGATATCTTAGACTCAAACAGGTAGAAAGGCAGCTGAAAATTAATCCGACAAGGAAAGGGACAAAGGAAAGGGCAGAGATCAGGGGCCTAATTGATATTATTGAAACAGAGGCAATAATAAAAAAGCTAAGGTACACTCAACAATATTATTACACTAGAAGCAATAAGGCAGATAGAGTCCTATCTTGGATGGTGAAAAAGCACAGGAAGAAGGCACAGATAACACGTATATTACACCCTAATAAAGAGACATATATATCAAGCCGTGAGATGTAGGAACAATTTCTAAAATTCTATAAGGCCGTTTACACCTTTGAAAATCCTAACCAGGAGGATATGAAAACATAACTAGGGAAATTAAAACTAACCAAAATTACTGAAGCGCACAGGAGGATGCTCAATTAATCCATCATGGTGGAAGAGATAGAGAGAACAATTAAAGAACTACCCAAAAATAAAATACCCGGCCTAGATGGCTTTATTCCAGAGTTTTACCAAACCTACATAGACCTAATAACCCCCTTACTATGCAAGGTATTTAATTTAATTCAAGAACACAAGGAAATGCCAGACACATTTTACATGGCCACAATAACACTGTGTCCTAAAACAGAGAAGGTGGGGAAAGAATGTGGGGATTTTAGACCCATATCTTTGCTAAACACAGCTACCAAGATCTTTACAAAGATCTTGGCCACCCAACTTCAAGCCATTATTAAGGGATAATTGGCCCTGATCAGACAGGATTTATAGGAGGGAGGATGGGCATTGACAATGTGAGAAGGGCAACCAATTTAATTTATAAACTTAATAAGGAAAAAAGACCAGCAGCCATGATATTCCTGGACACCAATAAAGCGTTTGATAGACTGGAAAAAGGATTTCTACTGGCCACATTAGCTTGCATGGGATTCAGGGGGACTTTCTTGGAATGGGTTAAATCTATATATAAAAGACCGGCCACACAGATAGTAACAAATGGAGAATTAACGCCAGTTTTTCATCTCACAAGGGACACTAGACAGGGCTTCCCGCTCTCTCCACTCCTACTTGATATAGCAATAGAGCCCCTGATTTTGGCTATAAATCAAAATTACAAGATAACTGGAGTGGGGAGAGGGAAGACAGAACATAGAATGATGGTATATGCGGATGACATGCTTCTCTCCCTAACTAACATACAAACATCTATACCAGAACTTCTGACCGTATTGACAGAATTTGAATCCCTATCGGGATATAAGGTCAACCCACGAAAAACCCAGATGATGCTATTAAACCACAATAGAGGCAGAGAAGGAGGACATGTCCCGTCATTGCAATTCCAAGTACAACAGGAGTATATTTATTTTATTTATTTGTTACATTTATTAACCGCTCCCTCATGCCCATGGCATTTCGGGGCAGCTTACAGCACAAAAACAACAACAATTTAAAACAATCAACACAAAAATGAAATTAAACATCTAAAAATCTCCTAAAAAATCACCCCCACACACACTATTAACCCACCCCCCTCCTCTCCTCTGAAGGCCTGGGAGAACAGCCAAGTCTTACAGGCCCAGCGGAAGGCCAACAGACTTGGGTTCAGATGGGCTTCCTCTGGGAGGGAGTTCCATAGCCGCGGCCCGGCCACTGAGAACGCCCTCTCCATTGTGGCCCCCGCTTTACATGGGGGACCTCCAAGAAGGGACCCCCGGCGGACCAAAGGTATAAAGTATTTAGGGGTTAAACTCACTAAGAACACCAGAGATTTATTTTTTAAAAAACTACTTACCTCTTATATGGGAATTTCAAGACAAACAACACTCCTGGCATAGATTAGGATGTTCCTGGTTGGGAAAGATAAATATAATTAAAATGCAGTTGCTACCTAAAATCTTCTACACCATACAGGCCCTCCCAATACAATTACACAGGGAGTTCTTCCAGAAAATAGACAAAATAATGAAGTTTATAATCTGGGGCAAGAAGAAACCTCGGGTACGCAGATCCATCCTTAAGACAGGGATAGAGAAGGGAGAATGTAACCTGCCTGATTTGAGACTATGTGGTATGGCCTTGGCGTTAAGAACAGTGAAAATCTGGTATAATGAGGATAAAGAGCCAAAATGGTGAAACTTAGAAATGGAGATTCTAGGGATCCCGCAGGGGAGGGATCTGTTTGAGGGGACATCCCGGGCTACACTAAGGGGAAGGGAAGAGAAGGACCATTCCTTTGCAGGAGTCACCCTGATCGCGTGGCATAGGTGAAAAAAAATAATGGAGATCCTGCCAGGAAAGACCCCATACCTCCCTATAGAAAAGGTGGGACCTAGCTGGAATAGAAAGGAGAAGGAAACACTTCAGAGATGGAAGGAGAAAGGGATAGATAGGGTGATGCACATGTTTGCACAAGATACATTTAAAACCAGAGATACGTTAGAGACAGCCCTAGCAGAAAAAGTAGAATTCTGGATGTACTGCCGACTACACAGTGCCGTAAACAATTCTAAGGACAGGGCCCATTTCAGTAGGGACCCTACAGATCTGGAAAAAAATCTTGTTTAATCAAATAGGACAAAAGGGAATGTTTTCAATTTTGTATAGACTAGTAAAAGCCCTATATAATTTCCCGGATGCGGGTTACATTTCTAACTGGTCAGATGAGTTCATGTTAGAAATAACAGAACAAGACATGAAAAGTATATGGGAGCATATGTCTGCTTTCTCAATGTCACTATTAGTAAAGGAACCTCAAATAAAGTTAATTCAAAGATGGTATACCACACCTGATGGGATAAATAAAATTAAAAACACCTTCCCCCAACCTGTTGGAGGGGGTGTGGGGAAAGGGGTACCTACCACCATTGCTGGTGGAGTTGCCCTAAGGTGGAAGCTTTCTAGAAGAAAGTATGGACAATAATTAATGGACAGCTGGAAGTGAATCTTCCATTTAAACAGGAGATCACATTGTTGGGATTATACCCACCAAAGACTCTTAAGATGTTCCAGAAAAGAACATGTCAAAGTTTTTTCTTGGTGGCAGTACACACCATCGCTAAGACGTGGAAACACGCAAAAGGACTCACTAGGCTTGCATGGCTACAAAGGCTGTGACATGTAGTGTCGATGGAGTGGATCACAGCCAGTCTAAAAGATAATTTAAACAAATTTTACGACACATGGACACCATGTTGGACAGTATTGACACAGCAAATCAAGATGGACAAATATACACAATCGACCTGACTGAAAGACATCTTTTAGAGTGCAGCCGGGAAGGGGTGTAGGCGATGAACGGGGAGCGGGGAGAGGGAGGGAAGGAGATATAGCAAGGTGGAAGGTTGGGGAAGTCCACACAGGAGGTTGTAAGCGGCATCTGTACAATCATTCTCAGTAACACAGTCGCTCGGCTATATGTCAGGACATGAGTGGCAAAGGAACAATAATAATTGTATGGGAAGACAGGTAAAGTTTTACTGATATTGTTGTTATGGATAAGAAAAAATAAATAAATAAAATAAATCCTTGAGGAGGTGTGCACTGCTATAGTTGACCTGCTCATGGAGAAGATAATCCAATTAGTGGACCCCACTGGGGTGATGGCTGACTTCACCAACATGGCATGCCCCCATTGCATTGGTGCTATCCACAGGACCCACATCTCTATCATCCGCCCCCCCCGCCCCCCACCAACAGCAAGGATGACTATTTAAATTGCAAAGGGCAGTTCTCCATGGTGCTACAGACCATGGTGGACCATGCAGGCTGGTTCATCAATGTATACACCAGTATGTCCAGCCATAGCCATGAAGCACGCATCCTCAGGACATCGCCCTTTTCCCACATGTACTTGGGGGAGATTGCCCCAGACATCCACATGAACATCAAGGGGGTTCCCATGAGACCTGTGATGATCGGGGACCCAGCCTATCTGAAGACCCCCTGGCTAATAATGGTTCCACGGACCCCAGAGCAGCACCTCTTCAGTGATCAGCTGTCATCTGCACACTGCATGGTGGAGAGGGCATTTGGGATTCACCTGCTCTGGAACTGCCAGCAGTTCAATCTGCACCGCACACCAATCCTGGGCATAGCAGCATGCATCTTGCATAATGTATGCAAGACACAGGGGCGTGACCTGGACTATCCCCTTCCTCAGCAATCTGCGGGTCCCTTGCCCTTGTTCCAGCAGGCCCATGGTGGTGCAGACCCTCGGATAGCTAACGAAAACCAGGATGCCCTGTGTTGCCTCATCGCACACCCCTACACCCTACTCATTGTTCCACCATCCCCTGTGAATAAACTCTTGTGCACTAATGATTCATGTCCCATTCCTCATTGCATGGCATTGTGCAAGTGTGCGAGCTGCCATGGACCCTTGTGCTGTACTGGGGGTCATGGCACTTCCCATACAGTGGCTTTCTATGACACCACCCATGGCATGACTGCACAGGACCATGCACTGCAACTAGGTACCGATCATGGGATACTGCAAGTGGATACCCCCACTCATTGACCCACCTTTGCTTGTGCCCCACAATCACCTGTTGCTGACGCAGGCACCAGGAAACATAAAGGTTCCAACAGAACAAATCATTTATTGCTTTGATGACAATGCCTGTCATTGAGCTATTTATTTATTTTTTGCCCCCTCTTCCTCCCCTGCCTCTACAGCTATGGTCACAGTCCCTCCTGCTGGCTGTCGGCTGACTGGGGCCTGTGCTGGTTCCTGGAGTGGCCTTCAGCTCCTTGAGTGTCTTGTTGGGGCATTCTTTGTCCCTGTGGAGAGTAGGAGAAAGTGCATCAGTTGGGTCATACACGCTACCGCCAGGTGCATCCTTCTACTGTCCTCCCCTTTCCGTCCCACCCGGCCACTTCCCCCCACCCCCTGCATCATGTTGCAGCTGGGAAACGTACTCACCTCCCCAGGATGGGCTTGCAGCAGGTCCTGTTGTTGGCTCTGGAGCCTATGGGCTGGCTCCACAGGTAGTTGTGGAGGGGGTAGGGGAACAGAGAGCAGGGCAGGTTGTACATGCAGCACCTGTTGCTGGGCATCCTGGAGCACCAGGCCCAGGTGGTTGTGGTCCGGGAGCAGTGACTGCCATGGCAACCAAGGCAACTGCACGAGCTGTAGGGGTGACACTGGGACCTGTGGGGAGGCCCATGCCTGTTGTTCCTTAGCCAGACCCACCACCGTGGTGCTTGTGGCCGCGACATGATGGAGGAGAGATCTTTCAACTTCTTCTGAGGCTTGGAGGCTCCTCATGGCCTCTTCCGTCACCTCACGTCTGAGTCACATCTCATGGAGGTGGGCAGCCGCATGGCGACACTCTCACAGGTCCTGGGTCCTGGTCTGCCAGACAATGGCCCAGAGGACCGCACGGTCCTTCTTGTTATCCTTTTTAAAGAGTCTTCCCATGCCCTTGCCATGTGCTCTTGCAGCTCCCAAACTGTGCTCCTGGTTGCCTCCAGCAGCTCACTCCCAATACCCTCCCCCCTCCACTGGTTCCTTGCCCTCAGCTCCTTGTTCTGCTCCACACTGCCCCTGTCCCTGCGGCGGGACCTGGTTCCCCTAGGTGCAGCCACAGCATCTGCGGTGAGAGAATTGCAGTTACCTGTCTGATCTGTGGCTATACCCAGTGGCGGAGCATGACTGTGATGCCTCACCTGTAGTGCCTGTTACCTGGCCCTTGGTTACCATGGGTGTGTTTGTGATCCGTGTGCTGGTCTTACCCACACCTTTGTGGCCTATCTCTTTGTGTCCCATGCCTGTCTGATCCATTCTCCTGGCTGTGCACTGTGGGGTTGCAAGGTGTCTGTGGGTGGGTGTGACACTTGGCACCCACAGCCTTCCTCGTGCCTGTGGACCACCCACTTCCCACTGTGCCTTTTCGCACTCTTAACCTGTGCTTGATCTTCCCCTCCGTGAACCACTTTTCTCCAGTGTGCCCATCCCATTCTCCCGCCACGCAACCATTGTCACCTTGATGGGTCCACCTGCCTTCTTCCTCTGCCTCCATGGGTGGCAGCAAAGCCTCCACCTCCTCCTGTTCCTCCTCCTGCTCCTGCACTACCTTCATCACAGTCATGCCCACCTGAGCTGTTGATGGGAGTGGGTCATCAGTTATTTGCTCTGACATCCCCTCGCCCTTGGCTCTATGCATAGCACCCGCCCCGTTTCTGTCCCTGTTGTGGGTTATGGATGGTGGTCCTACCTGGATCAGGTTCTTCCTCCTCCTGTCGGGCATCCCTGGTGTGATCCCCCTCCTCCTGCACCCCGGTTCCCTGTTCTGGCTGTATTTGTTGGTCAGGGGGGCACACTTGGAGGGTGATGTTGTTGGTGGCTGGGTCCAGGAACGTTCCCTCCAGCTGCAGGATGGGGTCGTTGTGCAGGTGGAGGGTTCTGCCATTGGTCAGGTGGTGGCTGGAGTGGAGGGGTCTCTTCCACCCATTTCCTCCCCTTGGCAAAGGTGCTCCCGTGTATGCAGGCAGGAGGAGGCCACTATCTTCCCGTTCATGCAGAGAAACTGATCCAGGTCCTCAAAAAACACCTCTGGCTCAGACGAAAATGTGGTTGTTGTCATGGATGTGTTTATATCCATTCCATAGGTCCTTTGCCTGCTGCCGGCACTGGGACATGTCCCTGTTGTACCCCATCTGCTACATCTCCTGGGAGAGTCACTCGTAGAGGTGTTCATTATGGAACGATCTCACCAGAGCAGCTGCACTCTGCTCTCCCCCTAGAGTTTTATGAATGCCCTGGTCTTGTACAGAGTCCAGGGCATGCCCTAGGTGGAGGAGTTTGTGGGGCGTGCAGCTGGTGTTGCAGCCGGGGCCTGCTCAGGGGATGTGGTTGTGGGCTCAGAGCTGGTGCTCACCTGTGGGGAGAAGGTCTCACCATGAGCATGTGGGACCGGCCTTGCTTAGCTGTTATCTGCCTCACCCTCTACAGCTGCTGTCTGGTGCACCGTTGCATGTCCCTCCTCAGGATCACTTTGACCTACCTGATTACTGTTGGGCGCGCGGGTGCCAGTGGCCAGCCTTGATCATATCCTGGGGGACATTGAACTGGTGGTGCTGGAGGCTGCTGTGCTGGTACACACCTGTGACGGATTGTGTTGCCTGTCAGCTGTGCTGTTCCCTTCCCCCATGGTTCCTTCTGCCGCCCAGCTCCTTCCCTCTTGGGCATCTTGGAGGGGAGGCCTACAGGACACACACACACCCCTGCCCCTTATTAGGTTCTGTCTTCTCCCATGTGGAACCCAGTCTCCTCTCCTTGCTGACCCCCTGTCCTATGCCCCCCCCCAAATCACCTGTTCCAGGCACCTATACCTCCCCTGGCTGGCTGCCGTGCACTTACCTGGCTGCCTGCATCTCTGCATATGGCACCACCTCTGGTTTTCTGTGTTGCCTTTTTTGGAGCCATGGTGGGGTCCGGCACACATGTTTCCTCCCTGTTAGAGGGGTGGGGGAAGGCTGGGGGGACAAGGGTAGCCCAGACGCGCCACACTCTCTCAGACGGCTCTGATTGCACTCGAAGGGGGTCCCGGCAGCCCGGCAGGATAGTATGTGGGCCGTTCCTTGGGCTTTCGCACCTGGAACTTAGGCCCCTATCATCATAGGGCACAGAGCTTAATTTCAAGGAAAGGGCTTTCACACCACAAAGGGGAGGAAATGACGGTGAGGATTGGTGTGGGGGTAGTATGGCAAGGGCCCACGGGGAGAGGGAGCAGGGAGGCACGGGCTGACACACAGACACAGGGGCAAGGGGAAGAGGGGGCCCAGGAGGGGACAGAAGCGCCAGGCCCGCAGGCCCCTTCACACTTTCCACTCAAGCTTTCGTAGGGCAACAGGGGTCAGGAGTACAGCAGTCACAGGATAATCTTAGAGGACACAATCAACGGAATTCAAACACAGAGGAGGACGGATGGGGAACAGGGATACAACGAGGGAGGCACAACACCAAGAGGGAGATACTCAAGTCGCAAATACTCAGCTTTCGAGCAAGGAGGGGGGCTAGTTCGTCCAGGCAAGAGCTCTGTTCACCGGCCCAGAGCTTCTGAAGCGGCCGGTTTATAAAGGGGAAGCCCCGCCCTCCATACGCCCCCGCAAGCGTGCGGAGCGGCGCAACGGTGGGCGGGGCCCCGCCCTGTCGGGGGCGGCCTCCACTGTGGGCGCGGCGTCAGCCTGTGCCGGCGTCCCTGGTCGCCGTGGAGACGCCCGCGCCGAGGGAGAGCAACCGGGGGCGGGGCCCGGAGTGTCAGAGAGCGGCCGCCGCGCCCGGAAGCGGCCGCGGCGGTTGACACTCCCGCACGTGTCCTTTAAGGGTTTCTGTGTGGGCTGTGACCATAACAGCTGGTTATGTGTGTGTGTCAGTTTGCTGCCAGCCGCTGTGCCACTCTCTCCCTCATCTGCCCTTTTCTCCATGGTGTTGGCAGACTTTCCCCATGTTTTGGTGTACTGGCCTGTTCACATGGGCAGGTGGGTATTGTACACCCATCTCCACCCACCTCCACCCATGAACATGCAAGGAGCAACCAACTTTTTTTTCAGTTGCTCCGTGCGTGTTGATGGGTGGGGGTGGGTGGGTTGTGGGATTATCACCAGCTCGTTCACATGGGCACTCGCCCACGTGTTCAGTGGGTGGACGTGTGGGTGTGTATTGCGTAAAAAGGGCCAGAGTTTCATAAGTTATCTGTCAGTATCTTCCTAAAACAATAAATGGAGAAGAATTTAAAAATGAGTATCCGCCTAACAAAAAGGCAAGCACTGTTCCTAAATAAAAACAACACGCTACCACCAGATGGTTGTCATTTGTTAATTTTCCATGAATAAAACCTTAAGCCTACCACATGAAGCTAACCCACTCTGATTTGATTTAAGGCAGGAGGATTCTCAAATTGGAGGTTATAACCCCAACAGAAATCTTGAAACTTTTTTTTAGAGATCATGATATATTATTTACTAAAGGAGTCAAAATTTTCATTTAAAAAAATATATGTTTCTATCCCTTCTAGTTGCCAAGAAAGCCTTATGAATTTAAATAGCTGCAGTAATTAGCAGCACTGGGGAAAGTAGAGTCATGAAATTTTCATATGAATATATAAACTATATTTGACACTTGTGAAATGATCAAGTTTGTGTGCATGGAATTCAAATGTGAATACTAATTTGAAATTGGCCCACATTGTAATTCTTTAGTAAGTCATTTAAATGCTCAGTGCCTCAGTTTCCCCATCAAAATGAAGATAAGATTCTCAGAAGGAAGATATAAGGAAGAGCAAATAATATACTAAAACTACATTAACAGTGCAGTCTTCCAGCAGTCGCCAGTGCAAATCCCATTCACTTCCATGGGGCCAGTCCTGAGTGCAAGTGCTGGTGCAACGGTCAAAGGATCTTGCCCTAAAAGATAATTATTTGTGTCTCAAAATCAAGCCCTCGGAAGGGAAGAAATGTTAGATTTACACATGTCCTTGCATTCTTAATTTTGCCTTGTTGTGTGTTGATCCTGTGGTCTGATTGGGTTCTGTAGGGGAAATAGGATCTGATCAGGAAAGGATTAGGTCCCCATACACACTCCTCAATAAGACCCATTGAAATCATTGGAATTTGTGAGTAAATGTATTTTGAATTGCAACCAGATCATAAAGCACATAAACAAGTACATTGTATGGCACTGCTGCTACTATGATGACATCTAAGGCCAATCTTTAAGTGTTCCTGTTCAGTTATTATTTTGACATGTTGTCAAAATTTTCCTGAGGAATGCAAGCAAGAGAAGAGAAATTGGATTTTAAACACATTATAACTCAGCTAACTCTAAATGGAATTTCGTGAGACAAAGGTGAAACACCTCTGTAGTCTGAGGGGTTTCCCCCTACTGACTGTCAAGGGAAGTTGCAAACTATGGAAGTGTCCTCTGTAATAAATAATAAGAAAATTACGATAAATGTAAGAATTTAGATAGAAACAATCAAAGGGAGGATATTTGAGAAAATAAAATTTGTGTGGCCTTTGACTGTGAGTTATTATTTTGATTATTCCTTAGTCAAGGCAATAACTGAAACCTAAAACCTTATGAATATTGTCCACATGTTATGAGGAAACCATATATTACACTCTTCATATAATATTCTGTTTTTGTGGGTACTGTTGTATTGCATTAGCTTTTGTAACATCTCTTATTCATTTTGCCAAAACACACACTTTTGCAACCACAGTTATTTCAAGAGTTAGAAATTTAGCAGGGTACACTCCCCCCCCTCCCTTCCCCACTAATACCTTGCTAATTTTTGGCACTCAGGTATATGAGAATAGCATAGGGACAGGCATGCCTGATTATGTTAGTTTGGCGTTTGTTGTATTTTGCTTAAATTAATTGGACATTTAGCTTTCCTTTGAAAAGTTCTCTGGCAGGTATCAAGTGACTTGTCTGGCATCAAGTGATCTGTTCTGAATCCCATCTTTATTTGCTACTTGAGGGTGAAGAAATAAATGTTTTATAAAGCTCAAATTGGCCTTATCAAACAAAACATCTGCTAGATTTGAGAGTGACTGGTGACAGCAGGAGACATCAGTGCTGGCCTCACCAATAGAAGTCACTGCAGTTAATGGAAGCTATTATGGAAGAATTCTGGCAAGATTTTTTTCCCCCCAAACAGCTAAAAAAATTAAAGAAAAATATATTCTGTTGCTATGGCAACTGTGGTTTGAAAAATACTTTAACAAAAGGGGAATCATATATCAAACTACTAAGCTATTAATTTCACTGAGTTTTTTTTATTATTATTAAACTAGTTAAAAGAGAATTTTTCCCTCCTAGCCATACTTGGTGTGTTTGTGTGTGAGAGAACAGTTGCAAAGAGTTTGCATTTGTAAAGTTTCACTCAGAGGGTGTTAACAGACAAGATGGGGATCCTCAGCCCCCTTTTGCCCCAGATTTACCTACCCGTGTGAAGGGTGCCCCCCAAGTGCTCACCCCAGTTTGGACTGGGGCACCTCCACACAGCATCATCCCCAGAAAGGCAAAGTGTGTTGTGCGGCGTAACCTGACCCTAACCAGGGGAATGTACTACCCAGCGCCACCTCCTGTCTGATGGGAGGTCATGTGGCGGGCCGCATTCACCACCATAGAGTTGTGGTCATAGCTTAGAGTGGTTGCGGGAAGGGGATGGCAGCTGGGGGAACTAGGGGAAGACAGTTGTGGTGGTAGTGGGGCCATGAAACAGCTCTGTGGTCCAGCAGGCTTCCAGCCCGTGTGAGCTTCAAAACTGAGGTGTATCATACACCTCTCCTAGCCCTTGCAAGCCCCTGTACAGATGTTCTTCACACCTATTTTTATGTGCTTAGTCATTCTCACCTACGTATGTTTTATACGTTCTAAAGGCACTGGACAATGGACTGCAGTGGACAGTGGGAAACACATTTTGAGAGAAGCAATGTTTACAGTATTTTCATTCTGTACTTTTTTCGCAATAGCGTCAACAACAACAATAGGTTTATTAATATTACATAGCCAAAGGCCATTATAAAAAGACAATACAAAATAACATACATAAATAAGAAGACATAAGATGATAAAACGAAACAATCTAAAAAGAAAAATATTGCAAAGCAAGGCTGCCACTTTAAGCCTCCTCTAAACCCATCTACATCACCCTTATACACAGGAGGTAAGGAGGAGCAACCAGCCACTACCCAGATCCAGAATCCACGCCAGATGCGGCAAGAACTTATAATATAAAATCAACCCCACCTTTTGTTCCCAGGCCTGGGATTCAACCTTGTAACTTACTTTTAAAAATGAGAACTGCTGTCAAACATTTTGTCACATTTAGGGAAACTATAAACTCCCTATCTGTGAGTAGAAATTCTGCGCAATAGAGTCTATGTGTTTTTGAATCCTATTACTTTCCAGAATATCTTCACATAGGGTAAAAACAGATGTGACAGTAGCATGCTGTGGCCTGCTTTGTCCCATTTTGTTCCAGATCTCACCTGCACATGTGTGCAGGCACTGACAGATGTTGGCCTGGGATTGGCCCAGGCCATGTCAGCAGCTAATCCAGGCTATGACCTCGGAAAACGCCAGGATCACAGCCTGGGCTAACGCCTGGTCGACTGGGCCAAGCAGGCCTCAGCAGACTATCACATCTGTTTCTGGGCCAGCATACCAGCCCGGGTCAGAGCTGCCATGGCCAGCTGCCATTGGCCACCATGGCTGCTCATCATGGTGAGGGGCGGGACACTGGGTGCAGCACGGAGGCAGGGCCATCCGGCTGCACATTTGTTGTTCTCCCCGCTCTCTCTGGGGCATGCAGGTGGCAGGAAAACACCCCAGCTGTTGTCCCCAACCACATCTGCTGCAGTTTTCCTCCCTGGGCCGGTTAAACTGACAGCACCATGCTGCCATCACATCTGTTTCTACCCTTAGTTTTTGTAAATGTGATAGTTACTGAGTTAAAAGGTAAACACCATTTATTTCTGTGTAAATGAAGGAGGAGGAGTTTTCAAAGTTTATTGAATAAACATTTTACTTTTTATTTATTTTTATTTTAAATAAAATTTATATTTTATTTTTTATTTTTTTTAAAAGATCAGCTGTATGCATTTCCAAATCTTGTCACAATATTTTTAGTTAAGGCTTTCTGAATGTTCATGACAGTGTGTGCCTCCTTGTTACTTTACTATGAGTCTTATCTTGCACAGATCTTCCCTGGTAGAATTCCCAGTGAAATTCCCTTAGAATTTACTGGAACGTTTGCTTGGGTGAGGAGAGAACTGCCAGATGCAGATCGGACCATTTGTCCTTACATGCTGGATTACCTTCGCAGACATGATAATATGAAACAGTTTGGGTGGGGTGGGTGGGAGAGGTGCTGCCTCCAGCTACTGCTCTACGGAAGAAGTGTTGTGAGATGCCATGTTAAAAATGTACTTTTTATGGGAAATGTGTATTTTGCTATCTCAAACTGAACAAGCCTAAGAAGCTTTGCCAAGGTTGCTCTGAGGCACATAATTAAGTATTGTACACTCCTTCTGTTTTCCCATGCAGAAAAAATGTAGTATTACAGATTTAAATGATATTGCTTTCAGCCAATGCCATCCTGTAAGTTTCTCCAGTTTAGTTTTGTATGGCGTACACTTAAAGTTCATTAAGATTTTAACATTGACCAGCTAACACATTGTAACACCAAGTGCAAACCCATTAAAGCCAATTAAAGTTTTGCCATTGACTTCAGTGGAATCAGGATTGCAGTCATGGTTGAAAATTGTAGTGTGGAAGACATTTGGGTGATTTCAGACGTTACGAGGTCCCGATTCACCACAGTGGATTCCCGGCGGGGGTGAACCGAACAACCACCCCCCGTGGTCAAAAAAAACCCTGAACAGATGTGATGGGACCGGAACCACAGCAGGGAATCTGGCCACCAGATCACGGCCCGGGGCAGCGCAACAGACGTTACGCCGATCCCGGGCCGGGCCATGGTCAAAGCACCCGGAAGGCGGCGCGATGGCTCGTCCCGGTTGCTGCTGTGTGCCCTTTAAATTTCCCTCCCCAGCCTGTGTTGTTGCTGGTTGCCTGGCAGCAACGCTGCGTGCTTTGTCCCTGGCTGGGAATATTTTTTTATTTTTTTAAAATCATTTCCCTTGATTCCGGCCGGTAGTNAACCACCCCCCGTGGTCAAAGAAGGCCCTGAACAGATGTGATGGGACCGGAACCACAGCAGGGAATCTGGCCACCAGATCACGGCCCGGGGCAGCAAAACAGACGTTCAGGGTGCTTTGGCCCCACTGCGGGATTGACCGTGGTTCACTGTGGTTGAGCGTGATCTCATAACGTCTGAAAATACCCATTTGTTACTAGCCTAAGAACAATATCTTTTCAGGGTGACTTAAAACATTGGTGTGCCTAATTATGCTATTTAGTACATGTTAAAGCAGTTAGGCTCCATTCCAACAGGGTAAACCAAAGTAGTTACTTCAGTTATTAAATCAAAGCAACGACTCCACTTTGGTAGCATTCAGTGTAAGCTGGAGTAACTATGTTGATTTAATTAATTAAATTTAATTAATATAATTAATTCAATTCAATTTGGTTTAATTAAATCAAAGTAACTACTCCACTTTGGTAGCGTTCAGATGAACAGCTCTGGAAAGCTGAACCTTCTGTTACTTCCTTCACAGTAAGCATTCACACAATTACTCTGAAATACATACTGAAGGGGAGTAGATATTTCTGTCATGAGTAATGTTCATTTAGTACTCTGTTCATGAGCACAGCCACACGAGCTTGGGCAGGAATGATCCCCGCACAGCCCAGGGTGGCCATTTGCAGCTGCAACACTTCAGGGCTGGTGAGGAGAGCAGGGCAGATGATCTTCCCCCCGCAGGGAAACTAAGTAGGTGGGCTGCTGTCAAACTTCCTGCCACACCCCAGGGCAGGCCGAGGCACCAACCACATACATGGTTGCCCGGCCTTGCCCCACCTACCATACCCCAGCCTACCCACCATCCTGCCCCCAAACATGATGTGGAGATGTAAGAATGGGGCCCACACCTGCCGCTCACTGGTGTTGGTGGGCCCTGCCGTGGGGCGGGGCAGCACAGGAACCAAGCCCACAAGCAGTGACTCAGTAACCTGATTTGGGCAGTCTTACCCCACTTTGGGTAATGCTACTAAGTGCTTTGTCCCCAGCCTTTTTTGGAAGACAGTCTGTAGCAGCCAGCTGCCCGCTGCAGCCCAGCGTGGAGTGAATAGCTGGTGGCCGCCAGGCATACAAGCCACTGCATCACATGGCAACAGTGCCCAAATTGGGGTAAGACTGCCCAAACCAGGTTACCGTCTTGTTTGGCTGTACCCCATGTGAACACTTCAGGATTGGAAGTGCACATCTACACCAAATTAACTGTTTGTCAGAATGTGGCCTTAGAAACATCCAGCTGTAGACACTGGAGGAAATAGGGACTCTTATGTTTGAAAAAGGGCCAGGGATCCTGGTTACATATTTTCTTCAATAACATAAATGAGAATTACTCCAGCTTAATTGCCATGTTCCACTACCTGAATCAGACGCCAAGTTGAATTTTGGGTTCTGAAAACTCCCTACTAAGTAGACAAGAATCTAGTTAAATTTGTTTTAGCTTACAAAATGCTCCTCTGATGGTTTACATTTGAAATAGCCAATGGAGAGTCATTTAAGCAAGTGGCCTGCAAGAAGGATTGGATTGATTGTGGATAAATCAGTAAGCCACTAACCACTGACCTGGAAGTTGAAGCCCGAGCGAACATGGTGCATTCCGGGACAGGGCGCAAAACAAACATGTGCCCAGTCAGGCCAATGGCAACACAACTTGGGGGCAGGGAGAACAGGGAATGTGTGGCCGCCCCCACCCATGGCTTCCTGTCATGGCGGGCCCAGCCTGGGCCAGCAGACCAGTCCGAGAATACTCAGGATGGCCCGCTTTGGCCTGATTGGGGAGATCCTAGCCCAGGCTGTAACCTCGAAGGTTTCCAAAGTCAGAGCGAAGGCTAGTCGCCAACACGACCCAGGATACCCCAAGTCAACATTTGGTGGAGCTTGCAGCAGGGTCCATGCCCAAGCAGGCCACCGCGGACCAAAACGGTCTGCTGTCACATTTGTTTTTACCCTATGACTGTAAATGGTCTTTGTTTCAAAAATGCTACAGTAGAATAATTATTTTAGCTGACAATCAGTTATTTAAAGGGACCGGTTTTCCCACCCCCTTTCAGTTTATTTCAATTTACCTAAGCCAGCTGGAGTGAGAAATTTCTTCAGTCCACCCTTTTCTTAAGAATACCAAAGGAAAAGTTGGTTTCCTCGATGGTCCTGCCTAGCTCAGCTGCCAGCAAGCACCTAAAAACTCATCTATGTCCAATATCTTGTATAGCTGCAAATTATCACCCTTTTCAGGTCAGAATGGCCAAAATAATTTCCAGCTCTATTTTTCTAAAAGCCATTTTCATTTAATGTGTCTTTTACAAATGGTAAGTTTAATGAGAACTTCAGGCATAACTCAGAGTCAAATGTGTTGTATGGTTGGTTGTTTTTTGTTTTGTTTTTTTAAACCACCTCTGTGTCTCTGTATTCAATTCAAATGTATTTCAATAAGCAACAACCTGGCCACTATTGAAACAGTTCTTGAGTACTGTTGAAATAATAGGTGTATTCGCAAAGGAAACCTGCTTTCTTTTAAAGTGACTGTATGCATTATTTCAGCTTCTTCTGATAATAGCACATTTAATGCCAGGGCCAAGATGCAATCAATCTTTTTTGTTGGAAGAAAGTGTTGTATTGCACTCTTATGCCTGCTCTAACCTAGCAGTTTTGATCTGTTAAGCAACGTGAAAGTTCAGCTAGGCTGCTGCTTGGCCTTCTGTGGCTTCTTTTTCCCTTTTTGGTCTGAAAAGAGACATTGAATTAGGTTGAAGTGAATAGTTGACGTCCTATGTAATTATACACACACTGAACTCTTTACAGTTGGCTTAAGTTACTCTGCCTTGCCTTGGTGTGGCTCTCCATGTTGATTAAAAGCAGCATCTATTTACCTAAACAATAAATGGGGAGATTAGTAAAAGTTCACTTGATCACAATAAAAAGGCTGATAATTAAAGGGCAATGCAACCCAGATGTAATGAAACTGCCTCAAGCAAGACATTAGGAAGGCATAGTATAGGCTGCTTTATCGCAAGCAAGCCCCATATATACACATCTAGGGGGTTCGGTTGGGAGAAAGGACTCCATGCAGACATACTTTTTGTGCAGCTTTGAAGTAGGGGAAGCCAAGACCTGTCCTGAGAAGGTTGGCACAGCAATTCCGCTGGGGAAAGTGTCAGACACAAAGCTTTGGAGAGGGGGGAAAAACTTGAAAGGAGAAGGACTAAATGGACAATCTCTGCAAGCCTTTGAGGGGCCTCCTTAGCCTTTATTCTTCTTTCACGTCTTCTCTGTAAGAATGGACAACTTGAAGGTAAGCAGGAGGCACTGCTGGCGCTGTGTGTTAAGCTCTTGATGGTGTAGGCTCTATAAGAAAGGGAAGAACTGGGTTTGGTATCTGACAGACTCAATAGAAACACTCCCTCTCTCATTATAGGATCTCCTATAGGGAAGGGGGAGGACTGTTCGTGTCTTCGTATTGCGTCCGTCTACTATTCGGTTTACATAGTATATGATGCATTTTACTAATCCTTTTCTTATCAGGAAAATAAACAAGTTGATAGCTAAAGATTGCTAAGTAAATAGCCCTAAATGCCAGAGCAATAGCTTGGACAATAAGACCCTAAAATATGCAGTCTTTGGAATGATAGGGTCATATCTCTTGATGGTATTGGACACCCATCCCCTCTCTCTTTTCTTTGTACCAGTTCTGATGCGCTGTGCTTACTTTCTTCTGTCAAATAAGATGATAAAAGGAGCACATTTGTCAAGCTCAGAAGGGATTGCTGGAAAGTAGAATGGAGAAAACAGTAGACACAGATGGGAAATGAATGTTCCAGTCTGTCTCCAGCAGATTCCAATTGGGATGTTTTAAAGGATGGTTTCGGTTGTAAGTGTGGGAGGGGAGGGGAGGAACTTTTAATATTCGGAACATTTAAGAGAACTTTAAAACAACCCCAAGGGATTAATTTCAGTGTGGGTGATTAGAAGAGCAAAGACAGGCACCCTGACGCTCCCTGTCCCAACTACTGACCAACAGTGCAAGCCTAAGCAGGTTTCTTTACCGGTCTGGGGGCAAAGCCAAGTGTGCTTTGGCAAGAGTGAAGTGTTTCAGTCCTCTGTCACTAACTTGCAGGCTCTCAGAACCTGGAAAGAATTTCCTTGTCGTGAGAAGTTCAATGTGTCCTTTGAAATAAGCCAACTGCAAACAGACCCAGGCCTATAGGGGGGTAGACTGGCTTTGATCGCAACACATTTTTTGTAATTTCTTCGGTTTAGATTAGTAAGGATATTTAGTCATTGTAAGCCCCGGCTTCCCCTCTTCATCATCTGGCATATCTCTGCCTGGGTCTCCGCTCGTTTAGCCGTTTGAGAACTTCAAGGGCTAATGATTCTGTGTCCCCGATGTAATTAAAAGGCAACAAAGCTACCCAAACACTTCGTTAAACAAACATGTAAGCCATTGCTTTCCACTTTGCATTGCATATGCACAGCAGATTACGGGGTTGTTTGGGAAGCAGTCAGGAATCTCTTTGTTTCTTTCAGGTACAAGGTGAATTAATCCGGTTGGAAACCAGCAAATCTTTCCCCCCTGTATCTCTGAATTCTTCTAGCCCACGTCTCTTAACAATAAAGAGAGAAAGGCAGACAAAGCTCGAATCCCTCACCAGACGAACGAATCGAGCCTGGTTTTTCACGTGTAAGTTTTCTAAATAAATCGCTTTTGTTGTTTAAAGCTGTGATGGATGGACTCACAGGGCAGGTTGGTCTCTGGAACAGTACAATGGATGTAAGAAGGGTTTTTTCTTCGCCATATAAATCATTCACATTGTTTAAGGTACATTGATCAATCTAATGGCTTGTAATAGGCTCCTAATTGCCACTAGGAAAGTACTGCAAGCTTGCATTTGAACGTGAAATGGTTCATGATCTGAGTTGAAATTCACCTTAAGCTTTAGATCCAATAATTATAGAACACATAAGGAGGACAATGAACGGCCCCCGTCTCTCCCAGTCCTAATGCCAGGACAGGGGGAGGGGAGAAAGAAGAACATACAAATGGAGAAGAAGATTCGGGGTATTTTTTCCTCTTCCAAATCAGCAATTCATTAATGGGCAAAACCTGCAGTAGGATTTATTGGTCATTGTGGACTGAAGAGCACTTTGTAATGTCAATCATCTAGTCTATTACTTTCCCACATATCTATATCTACAGAGCGAGCGAGAGTTTTCTTAGTCACAAACTACCATTCTGAGTCATACCTTGCCATATATTTTAATAACAAGCCAGAGCAATGATAGAAGTAGTGCACAAGAAGAGAGCAGGGATAAAAATAAAACCTTGCCTTTTCAGGTGCTCAGTTTGAGCAAGCACGTCTAATCTCGCCTTTAACTTCTAGCAGTGCAGATTCCTCCCGTCCCACTTCAGAAGCTCTGCATGGAGTGGGCACCTGAAATGTCTGAGACTTCTCAGATTTTGGCTTGTGGACGAAAGGGGCAAATCTAGCAAATGTAGCCACTGCTTCCTCACTTAAAATGTTATCAAACTGCCAGTCACTAGAGCTGCTCTGACAGATTTATTCCAAAGGTAGCTTTCTGTGCTGTAAACAATGGGTCCCACCACCTCTTACTTCAACTCCCACTACTTAGAAACGACTTCATTGCAGCAGAGAATCCTTTAAGAACGCTAGCCCTGAGTTTCAAGGCTGCTGAAGTCTCGACTTGTCATGCCTATGCCTAACCCATAGACCAGAACAGGATTGTAAAGAGTATGAACCAAGGAAAGAAATTCCTCACAAAATGCTCCTCAGACTTTTCTACCAATGCAGTAAACAAGTCTATGACGTTTGTTGAATAATCTTCAATAATTGTAGTAATTAAAATCATCATACAATCTGCAGCCACCTTCCTTCCTTTGACACTACAGTCTTCCCCTTAATTGTTCGTGTGTCTTCGGCTGAGATAAACAGAACAGAGGAGATTTCAAATATATGGTCCAAATAAATTCAGCGGAAGAAAATGTGTTTTATAGACAAATGTTTGGAGAGCACTTAATGGTGAAGCGTTTTTCAGTGCATCCTGCAGAATGCACAATTGCACTAAAGCATGTGTCTCTAAACACTAACAGTGGCACCTTAAAGACAGAGGAAAGATTAAAGCCCCGTCCATCAAACGCTCCAGCTTGGGTCTTTATTTGCAGGGGGAGGGGTGGGAGTGGAAGGGAGGGTGTTATGAAACAAATATAAAATGAACGCTCAAGTAGAAATGGTTGGATAGTTCCATAATTTTCATTTAATTTCCATGATCTGTTTGATCCCCGTGCTCATTCCCTTTTTATTAACTATAAAAGATTCCCTTCTAATCAAAAGCTGCGCTTCATCTTTGCTCACAAATGAAAAACTCTACAGCGGAAAGAATTCAGTGGACTCAACAGGCACCAAGGTCTGTATTTTAACACCATCGCTCTATATCCTTCCCCCTTTTACTACCCAGCCTTTGAAAGAATAGTGGAGACGCTTTTTCTTAACTAAAGTTATTAATTTATATCCAAGTCCCCCTCTGCGCTGCTCTGATAATCAATGGTGGATTCTATAGCATGCAAATGATGAGTATAATTGAGAGAGAGGGTCATATGGGAAGCCCTGTAGCTAAAAAATGGCAGGATGCAATTATTTGTAGAAGCGATGTGTGTTTTGCAGGTTTCCCCACACACGCTCATTCGGTTTGGCTGAGAATTTGATTGCTTCTCCTGGATGTGGAAAGGTTTACACCTCTTCTCCCCCTCTGTTCTGGTTTCTGGGTGTGCAGACCCCCCCCCCCCCCCCCCCCTCTTAACATCCGTGTGTAAACTCCGTGTCTCTTCTAGGATTCCCAGGAAATTGTACAGCAGCCTTACATTTAACTGCTGTTACATCGATTTATTTGGAAAATATTTGGCAGATCTCGCCCAGAGCCCTGTTTGTGCAGAAGAACCATTTAATCTGGCGCTCTTGAATATGAACTCGGGAGCCTTCTAATCAGCTCTAATGAACCAATTGTTTCCCAGTTTTACCTCCTAAAGACAGCAACTTTAGTAGTTGCATAGATCAAAAGACCCATGGAAAGGGAAGATGGGAAACAATATTTTTTCAAAGGAAGGGGAGCTATTGCCTTTAATTAGACTATTCTTTATTAGTATTCATAAAAATGGGGTTGTTTCTTTAAAAAAAAAAAAAAAGATTTATGTTGATTTAGCCATCGTGTATTTATGATGTAAATATATTCCGAGACGAAAACTTCACGGATCAATTGTAAAGGACCCGGATACATAATTTTAAAAAATCAGTTTCAGTTTATATGAGGTTCTCACCCCACTTTCGCTTCTTAGTCAGATTTGTTTATGCAGAATCGACATTTAATAGTGCTAATTGCACTCCAGTTAAATTGCCCTGATTGCAGAAAGGGAAGCAATTTTCGTGCTCTCTGTCTGGGTTTGGAAGAAATTGTTTTATATTCACCTCTTTATAAAGAAGTGGAGATAAGGCACCGAGCCTTTGCACAAATTGCACTTATGGGCTGACTGGCAGCATTCAGGCGCTATAATAGAGCATTATTTGGCCGTTTTGAATAATGTAAAGCGTTTGCTGAAAGCTATTCTCCTGAAAATTGCTTTAACTTTTAAAAGGGTGATGATTCACTCCAAACCAGGCCTTTGTTACATTGTCATTATCCCCCCAAATGTTTTAACAGTCAGCTCAACACTTTAGCATAACACATGATCTTTGTTTAAAAACTAGACTTTTGGAGTATGAAAAAAATCTGTCAAAAATGCTTGACCCCCTAAAGATTTTTAGTAGAGCTTTCTCTTTCACTTATTTCTTTAAATGCATACCTTTGCGTAGATAGATTCCGGCTGCTTTGCTTATTCTAGGGCTGGTTATTAATATATGGAATGCAGGCACCTATGTGTTTAAAAGCAGAGAAATGAGATTCAGGCTTGGAAAGCTACAACGTGGGACGTGGACTGGGTGGGCAAATCTTAGGTAGGTGTCTTTTAGCCAGTGCTTTAAATGGCTGGCTAAAAAAAACCCAACCCCCCCAACCACACACTTTCTAAGTGGCTTCTCGGATTATTTTATTTATTACTTTGTCAGCCTTTCTCAAGAAGAGGGGGGGGGGGGGGCTCTCCTCCCCGGACTGCCCCGGGGTTGGTCAGAAACGCCTCACTGCCACTTAACAATCACCTCTATTAGTAAATCAACGGCAGATCCTCTAAATAAACAGGAGCGCCGCCAGTTCCCCCCTGGAGGAAAGAGTCACCTGTTGGGCGATTGCTCCCGTGTGTCCCTGTCGGACTCCTCTCCTCGCTTGTGCTGCATGGCTCCCCCCTCAAGCGTCTTTCAATAGCCTCCACCCCATGAGCTCCACAGCCCCCCTGGGTAAAGCTGCCGCTGCTTATGCTGTGCTCCACGCAGACCTCTTTGAGAAAGGGTTTGCAATTCACTTACTTGGCCCCCTGTGCTCAGTGCAAGTCAATGTGGAAAGAATTAGTAGAAGAGCAAGTCATTCCTCCCCCTTCCCCAATTGTATTTAGTGCACACCAACAAAATGGCAATCACCCTTTGAAAACAGGCTTAACCGTTTCAATGGAAGCGAATCTGCAGTGACATCTCTGCCCGTTGTGGCACAGTCACTGCAAATCGGATCTCACTCCTCATCTTCAACAAAATACTCCTCTGGACTGATTTAAATATTCTTTAAATGAAGTAAGGAAAGGGGGGAGCTGATGATTTCTCTGAATTGTCGCTCAACATGTATTTTGCATATAGTAACTGGGATTCAGGTTCAAGGAAATTTGAAAAAAAGGAAACGACTAAATCTTTCTAGAGGAAGAACCTAGGGTTACTTAACTGTACTGATATTTCTGGTTCCGAGCTGAATTAGCTGCACTGAGGGAGAGAGAGGCAGAGAGAAAGAGGAAACCAGAATAATCGCAGCGTTACAGACACAATACTAAAAAGTTGTATGCCTATTGATCTCCTTCCACGGACCTGGCACGGGTGAGTGTAATGCAATTATTACCTAAGAAGCTTCCAATAATTTCATTTTCGGAGCCAAGCTCTGGACTTACATTTCGCACAGGCAGAGAGCAGGTAAAGTGTCTGTCGCTCACTGGGCGGGTGGATTGTGCACAGAGTGAGAGGCCACGGTCAAGTGCTAGGGAGGCTTCTTGCAGCGGCGTCCCAACAATGCTCAGAGCGAGCAGGCTTTGTGCCATTAGCAGCATTGTTTTCGTGGCTTGGAAAACGTGCTATTGGCATTTCAAGTCTTTATCCAGGGACTCTTAGGTTAAACAAAACCGCCCCTCTCATACCAAAATATCAGTCATTGAGTATTTTTTTTTCGGAATGGAGAATATAAAAATAGAGACCTGTAAGTCTGATGCCTCGTTGTTGTTTTTATAGCTATGCAAGTAGAAAACCCCTGGCAGCTTTTACAGCCCCGCTCCTCCGGCAGATAATGAAGCTAGTGAATGCATTGTGGCTAGAAAAGTCGAAGCACTGCTGGTATTTGGGGTAGAATTCAGTGCAGGAAAATAAACTTTGGAATGTGTTTAGTGGACATGCAACAAACAACAACGTCAACAAAAAGCCGAGTTTTTATTAGGCATACACGATTGGCATTGTCTGTGCGCTTCAGAGACCAGAAAGGCGATGAAAGGGCCTATGGGGTGAATCAGACGTGTAATACAGGCATATTGACTAGCTAGAGAGGTGCTGTGCTGAGCGGGGTAAAGAAGTATGTAGGGATGCGACATCAGGCTAAAGTATAGATCAAACAAAAAGTCGAAGGGAATCAGGGTAAATTGCGCTGACAAAATTCAAAGTGACTGCTGTCATCCTGCTCTTTGTGGCTTCCCTCTTTCCCCCCACAATCGGACAGTTAAGGAAGGAGTGTCAGCCCTGACTGAATTTCCTGCTTTTTGGGTTGTGTCACAACCTTCGCGATATTTAAACCTGGGTTTGTTTATTTATTTATTTATTTATAGTTAATTGCAGTATAATTTATTTAGTCCAAAGCACTGAGTTTTCCCCCTATGCCTTTGACTGGCACGCGCCCCGAGCCCTGGTTCTTGCACCTCCAAGTGTCTGATTGGCTGCGGGGCAGCTCCTGTCTGCTCTTTCTGCGCCCTCATTGGGTGAGAGTCCCAGCCAGCGGTACTTCAAAGCAGGCGCTCCCCACACTTAGGCTGAGTTTAGCCCTCCAGAGCCAGGAGTGTACTTAGTGCAAGTGGAGTAAACCGGGGAGCTAGGAGGAAGCCGGACAAACTCTCCCGTCTGAGCGCCACGCCGAGCCCCCATTCGATCCGGCCACCCAGCCCAGGGACGTGCTATGGCTACGTCTATCCTAGGGGTAAGTCGGAGGCACAGCTCCATTGCAGACAGCGTGGCTTTCGTTGCAGTTCCGGGGAGGGGGCAGCTTTGTTGTTCTGCGGGAGAAACTGTTGCTGCTGCTGCTACAGTTTGTGCCTCTCTCCGTGGCTCGGGCTGCCTGTTCCGGTGGCTTTGGGGCTGGCTATTCCCGGGCCACATCCCCTGCGCCGACGGGTTAATTTGGTTTCCCAGGAATGCGGGGTTTAGGCGGGGAGCGCTAGGCAGCCGGCTTTGGTGGCTAGACCGTGTTTACATTTCTGCTGCTCGCTCATTCCGTGCAGCTCCCGCCCTTGTGCCTGCAGGGCACGTTGCTTTTCGGTCATTCCCTCGGGATT
This sequence comes from Sphenodon punctatus, assembly GCA_003113815.1. Classification (NCBI taxonomy): domain Eukaryota; kingdom Metazoa; phylum Chordata; class Lepidosauria; order Sphenodontia; family Sphenodontidae; genus Sphenodon; species Sphenodon punctatus. The sequence goes on from QEPC01008869.1 coordinate 2,248,446, forward strand.
TCTGCCTTTGGCAGCGCACAAAAGCGTTAACGCAGAGCGGCGCACACAGCCCCCTAAGCCGGCAGGGCATGTGAGAGGAGCGGGGCCCGAATGCTGCCTGCATCAAGGGGTCCCAGCCCAGCGGGGTCGGTCTCCGGCCGGAGGCTGGCAGGGAAGCGCAGTGGCTGGAGCTGGGCAGGGTGGCGTTTCCAATCTCAACAACTTTGGGGCTGTTGGTTTTGGTTTGGTGCTTATTGTGACTGGTCTGAGGGGAGCAGGGTGAGGCTGACGGGCTTGCTTTGTGTCTCCCATAGGAAGAGCCAAGATTTGGAACCACTCCCCTGGCCATGCTGGCGGCGACCTGCAATAAGATCGGCAACACCAGCCCCCTGACTACTTTACCCGAGTCCAGCGCCTTCGCCAAGGGAGGCTTTCACCCCTGGAAACGCTCCACCTCCAGCTGTAACCTGGGCTCCAGTCTCTCGGGCTTCACCGTGGCCACCAGCCGGGGCTCCAGCGGGCTGGCCAGCGGCACGGGCACCGCCAACAGCGCCTTCTGCCTGGCCTCCACCTCGCCCACCTCCTCGGCCTTCAGCAGCGACTACAGCGGCCTCTTCTCCAACTCGGCGGTGGCGGCGGCGGGCGTGTCCCCGCAGGAGCCCGGCGGGCAGTCGGCCTTCATCTCCAAAGTGCACAGCTCGGCGGCGGCGGCGGAGAGCCTGTACCCGCGGGTGGGCATGGCGCACCCCTACGAGTCCTGGTACAAGTCGGGCTTCCACTCCACGCTGGCGGCGGGCGAGGTGGCCAACGGGGCGGCCTCCTCGTGGTGGGACGTGCACACCAACCCCGGCTCCTGGCTGGAGGTGCAGAACCCCGCTGGGGGGCTCCAGAGCTCGCTGCACTCGGGCGCCCCCCAGGCCTCGCTCCACTCCCAGTTGGGCACCTACAACCCCGACTTCAGCTCGCTCACCCACTCCGCCTTCAGCTCCACCGGCCTGGGCTCCACGGCCGCCTCGCACCTGCTCTCCACCAGCCAGCACCTGCTCACCCAGGAGGGCTTCAAGCCCGTGCTCCCCTCCTACACGGACTCCAGCGCCGCCGTGGCCGCCGCCAGCGCCATGATCACCGGCGCGGCGGCCGCGGCCGCGGCCGGGGGAGGGTCGGCCCGCTCGGCCCGGCGCTACTCGGGCCGGGCCACCTGCGATTGCCCCAACTGCCAGGAGGCGGAGCGGCTGGGCCCGGCCGGGGCGAGTCTGCGGCGCAAGGGGCTGCACAGCTGCCACATCCCCGGCTGCGGCAAGGTCTACGGCAAGACCTCGCACCTGAAGGCGCATCTGCGCTGGCACACGGGCGAGCGGCCCTTCGTCTGCAACTGGCTCTTCTGCGGCAAGCGCTTCACCCGCTCCGACGAGCTGCAGCGGCACCTGCGGACTCACACGGGCGAGAAGCGCTTCGCCTGCCCCGTCTGCAACAAGCGCTTCATGCGCAGCGACCACCTCAGCAAACACATTAAAACGCACAACGGGGGCGGCGGGGGCAAAAAGGGCAGCGACAGCGACACGGACGCCAGCAACCTGGAGACACCGCGCTCCGAGTCCCCGGACCTCATCCTGCACGACGGGGGGAGCGCTGCCCGGGGGGGCGGCGGCAAGGACTCCTCGGCAGGGCCAAGCGACTCGTAGGGAGCGGGCGAGGAGGAGGAGGAAGCGCAAGCCACCCCTTCCCCTGCCGAGCCGAGCCAGCCCAGGGCGGGGGGAAGGAGAAGGAGCCGCTTTCAGCTCCTTCCAGCAGCTGGGAGGGGAGGGGAGGGGAGGGAAGGGGGGCGCCCAGACTGCAGGAGACTTGACTAAAGCGGCCGCGGGCCCCGGGGACAGACTCAACCCACCGAGCCGGACACAAACCTGAGCAAGAGCAATAGAGGCCAAATCCCCCGCCCGCCTGGTGGACCCTGGACCAGCACGCGGCCGCCGCCCCCCGGCGTGGATTACTAGCCGGCCCAGCCCCTGGATCCCCCTAGCCACCACTGCAGACTAAAGCCAGGCCTAGCTGACCAGAGCTAGTTACAGGGACACTTTTTTGTTCTTTTTAAAGGCAAGCATCCTAAAAGAGGCTTAAGGTGAGCGATGAAACTGCAAGTCGCAGACAGTTTCCTCTGTATTTCATACCCATCTGTATAAATAGGGTTCCAAAAGGATTGTGTTCTCCTTCTTCTTAATTTTTTCCCCTTGTAAATGTTGATTCTAATAGGGTTTTTTTTGTGAATTCCTGAAATTCAGGGAGGTTTTTTTTTTTTAAATTTCTGATGCACTTTGTGGAAGTCAGTATATATGTAAAAGATATTTAAAATGTTGAGTTAACATTTCACTCACACACGTAAGTTAAGGTCATTTAAAAGAAACTTAAATGCGTTTATCTGTATGGAAAAAAAAATCTTGACCTAATATTTTCATTTTGTTATTATTAAAGGACTCTGAACAATACCCTCCAGCGTTTTGTTCTTCCCTCCCCCTCCCAGCAGTCCACACAAGGGTTGTCCTGCCCCCCCTCCCCCCCCCCCGTTTACAGTGAATGAGATTAAAAACATTAATGTCAGGGAACCGAATTAGTCAGGCATCTCAAGAGTACAAATTCCTAAATAGCCTCTGGATGGGTTTCCTTATTTTTAAGCCCCGTTAAAGTGTTTGTCTGAAAGACTTGACTTCAAAATAAAAAAGCAGCAGAATCTAACAACTCTTCCTGCCCTGGAACCGCGTTCTCTTCAAATGCCTGCGAATCGATTTAAGCTAAGCTGTGCAAAGGATCTATTTATTAAAACAAAGTCTTTAGCCCCACAAGACTCCCTAGGTTGGGAGGTGATCTCAGGGGACTAAATCGCTAGAGTCAATACTCCGGAAAAGACATTTCATGCCTAAATGAAAATCTTGTTAAATGTTATTAATTTTGACTTAGAGCACATAGCAGCCCCCTGTGCCTTGTATTCCCTTATTAGGGATTCATGTCTTATCAAATATCTAATTAATCTCCTAGACATCATTTGTTCTAGCCAACTTTATCTCAGCTGTTCCACGGGGAAAACTCCGAATATTCTCGGTGACAAAGCTCCCTTGAAGATCCTTTTAATTGTCTAAATTAACTGCACCAAATTTGCATGTCAAACGGTAAAGGGCAACCTGAGATAAAATGTAAACGTTTTAAAAGCCCCAAACTAAGCACTTGATTTGATAACTAGGCTTTTTAATGTTATGGAAGACAACTGCTCCTTTCCTTTTCAAAGACAGTTGATCTATGCAAATAGTGAATTGGAAATGCTTATGTCCCCATGCAGTCAAATGGTCCTTGCATGTTATTTGAATATCAGTGGCTCTGCTATTGAAAAGGTTCAAGGATGCTCTCTGACTTCTTTGTGATTACTCAGTGCAGCGTCTTATTCTGAAGAAAAAAAAACCTCAGGAATAATTAAAGGCTGGGATAAGGCCTGGGAACACATTTGGGACAGGAATCTCATTTAGACAGGCTCTTTCAAAATAAGGCACAGTTAAATTGACCAGAAGGCAATTATTGAAATGAAAATTATTTTCACTCCCTTTGTCTCCTGGCCACCAACTTAACAGCCACAGTATATCTTTAAAGAGGAAAATTGTTCAATGAGATAATTGCGCTACTTTAAAAAAAAAAAGTCAATTTAGACTACAAAATGTAGAATAAGAGGGATACAAAATATTTTAAGCCCTTACAAAATAGTAGATGCAAATAAAACCCGTAAAGGGGGCTGGCTGTTAGTAGCATCTGTTGGGTATATTCAGAGTCACGTTTAACTTTCCCCGAACATTGACATAAAGAAACATTAACTCCATTATGTTTAAAGCTGCAGACGGGAGTAGTTTGGGCTCAAAGGGCGTGAAGAAATCTAACCAGAAAAGCCAGTTTCTGTTAGTTTGACAAACAGCCCCCCTCCCGAATTTTTCCGGCCTAAATTGCCCCAAACCTTTGTTCCTGCTCTGCTCTCTCCCTCGTGTCTCTTCCTTTCTGTCCTGTTTTAGGGAACTGCGGGTAAAGTGACGAGAAAGCCGCTCGCTTTCCCGTGGATCCTGCTTGGCTGCCTTTAATTCTGAGCCAGGGGAGGGGAAGGCAGAGCGGTGAAATAAACTGGGCGCTTTGTGGCCTGCGGAACGTGGCTCCCTTCCCTGTCGGTGGTGGTTGTTGGGGTTTCAGAGGAATGCGTGTTCACCAGGAGTCAGCTTTGTTTTCAATCTATAATAAAACAGATCAAAGGAAGCCATCGAGGTCCAGTTTCTGCCAGGCCGGGGTTACAATTCTCAGCTCAATGATCAAGGACCTCTTTGCATTGCCTTTGCCCCTGCAGGTCAGAAAACGTCCATCATTGACAGACTCCCCACAAACCAAGAAGGGAACAAATCTGGGCTGCAGAGCCGGTTCGCTTCACCAGGAAAACAGAAACCTTTCAAAAACCAAATGATGCCACATTCTTTAGTAGCAGGCAGCTGCCCGGCCGCAATGCTGTGCGCCTGGGAGCTGCTGAACTTGGTTACAAGCAAGGGAGGAACGGCGGGCAGGCACAGGGTGAGAAAGGAAAGCCCCGGCGCTTGGCGAAGATAACTGAGTAGCATCGCTTGGGTGGCAGGTTACAAACTCGCGGCAAAAAAATAACCCGGACAAAGAGAAACGCTCTTTTCACGCTCTCACGTCACCCTATAATAGGGAGGGAGGGGAGAGGAGGAGGGGGAAGAAAGATGTAGCTTCCCCCCCGCCTCTTCCCCCGATGTTTCCCTGCAGTTTTGGCCCCATTCAGGCTGGTCTTCTTTCAATGAGATCAGCCAAATGCCTATTTGTCATTTACATTCCACAGGCGCTGCCACTTCCGCTCAGAACAAGTTGTCTGTCGCTCTATCCTAGCGAGATTCAAACTAGTGGAAAGAATGGTTAAAAGCTAAAATGGCAGAGCAAAGAGTTTAGTAAATGTCATTTGATTGCGATGGTCTGAGTCACCCTAGCAAACAGCACCTGGAGCTGGAGTGTTGGAGGGATGTTTAAAATATAGCATTTGGGCTTGGTTTAAAGGAGGTTTTCTGTGAGGACCGGGTGCGCCGGGGCAGTTGGCTGAATTTTTTTTCTTGAATGTTCCAACGTTCAGGTAGCAACTTGATTGATTTCCTCTCTAATTTATTTGCAGCCAGTCTCTGCGTTCACCAAGATTCTTTCCCCAAAATGCAGATGAAGGAAATCTTGCAGAAATCCCGCCCATTTGGGTAATTGGTAGACTAAGTGTTTATTTTAAGTGAGAATAATTTAGCTACAAATTTTCTTAAGGAATAACATTCTTAACACATTAAAAAACTGAAAACTCTCATTTTGCTGTTTGACAGTCGCTCTTGAGTGTTTTTAGACACGCTGGTAATTGTGGCTCTTTGGCGCCATCTAGAGGCTTCAAGGAGAGCAGAGCGGCGTTTCCCTCGCTCCCTATAGCATAAGCCCCAAGAGCCCTTGGAGACTTTTGCTTTAGTATAAGCCCGGTCCCGGTCTATCTCGAGTGGCAGATAGATCAGGTCGGGGCCCCGGCGCTGGGGTTGACTCCTCTTTGCTAGACTCGTACATCTCGGGAGCCCCCGACGCTTGGGGAGGGGATTTAAGGTTCAGTTTAACTTGATTTACATTTATTCCGTCTGTCTTAAAACCAAGTCGCAGCAATTTGTATCTCTGCCTTATTTCTGAAAACAGGTGCCAAACACCCCACCCAAGTAGACCTCTGTTTTTAAACAGCAGCAGCAGCACTGCCCGCAGCCAGGGTTAATCCCATAGTTGCACGAGAAAATTTAGGAAGGGATGTGGGGAAACGGAGTCAGGCTGGCGAGACCAGCTACCGCGGTAAAGATACCTGTCTCCGATCTGTACCAGTAACGCTGGGAGCAGCAGGAGATGCCCCCGCTCTGGAATCATCCCCTCCCAGACTGGGGGAAGCACCCGACCGCTTGCTCTCTAACTCGATGCGGAGACCTCCCCCTGCCGGAGCGCTCCCCACAGACACAACAAGCGACCAAGTTTGTAAACGCCCCGGCAGAGCGGTGCAGTCTTGTCTGTAGACGAGCCCCCCTGGCCCTTGCTGTGAGCAGTTCAGGCTGGGGTCTGGAGAGGTGGTCAGCCAAGGAGGAAAGCCGAGCTTCTTCCCTCCTCCTTAGCACGCAGCTCCCCTTGCTCTGGGCTTGTGTTGCTGTTTTAATACAAATCCCCAGCGCTGCCTATTTCAAAGATGTGCTAATTACTACTTGGATAGCAGGGCGCAAAGTCCTTGTCCATTTCCTAGTACAAAGTAGGTTGCTAGAAAATTTGAAATTGCCTTTCAGCCTAAAGCTGCCTTACCTGAATGTCATAATTACAGTAATTATGTACATCCAAATTACATGCTAATTAAATTAGAATCAAATCGTTCTAAATCGAAATCAAATGAGGTAGCGAGAATTAATCAATGACAACATAAATAGAGAGCTTCCCTTCAGGGATATTTATTGTAACGATCCAAGCAGGAATTGGAGCTGAAAGTCACCTGTTTATTTACTTTCAAAATTAGTAATAATTTATCACCCTTCGCCAGAAATTTAAGCGCTAGGTTTTCCAGACGCCGGAATTAAATGACGAACTGGGCAGGGTGGAGAGATGAGCCGAGCGCTCCAGCTAACAGGCGCAGAAAGCCCTCCCGCCTCGCAGCGCCTGGGAGCCCATCAGAGCAGGGGCTTGGAGAGACGCTGGTGACCCTTCCGGCCAACTGCGGACCGACGGGAAAGGCCCTGGCTCCGTTCACATCCCCCAGCGTCACCCCGGGAAGCAGCAAGCAGACTCCCAGGTCGCAGCGAGACGATCGCCGGGTGCAGCCGGACGCGCTGGGCTCCCGGAGCGAGGCCCACCCGGGAATGCCCGCAGGGCAGCTTGCTGTCCGTCGGGACACGGTCTGGGGCGCTGCTTCCCCTTCTTGCCCGGGGTCCGGCAAGCAGCGGCGGTGGCTGCGTCGCTTTGCAGCGGCCGGGCCAAGGGGCGCCCCGGTGCCTGAAGCACCATCCCAGCAGTGAGGGCCCGGCCAGCGCGCAGTCCCTGGACACCCCTACCCCGTAGCGAACGCAGCCGCCGCGAGACTCTGCTGCCCCAGCCCAGTCACTAAGGCCATTTCCCGCGCTGCTGCCCAAGCTTCCACGAAGCGTAGGAGCAGGCGTCAGGGGAGCGCCTACCTGCCCGCTGCGGGGACTGGCCCTAAGCGTGACTAGAGGCATCCCCGCGGGAGCCCCAGGAAGGACTGGAGGGTCCTATAGCCAGAAACTCAAGGGCAAGCGGCGTGGGGCGGTCACCTCCACTAGTTGCCATTAGGGGCTGTCACGGTCTTACCCCCTAAACTCGAGCCCTGAGTTTCCCAAATCTCCTGCCCCGCTCAGCTGCAGATCTAGCGTGCCAAGTGCTTGCAGAGCTGACCCGAGAGCGGCGCACACCGCACAGGCTTGCGGGACAGTCTCGGGGCTAAGTATCCTAAAAGAGAAGCGCCCTTACTGCTCATTTGTAAAGCAACAGCACCTCCTACAGGGGCTGATTTGCTAGTGTTATTAACCCGAGTTCCATCACTCCAAGAACTGCTTTTACCGCCAGTCAGTCCCACTCTGCAATGCTAAATAGGAAGCCATCCCTTCTACACTACCTCTCTTCAAGCCATTTCCCCACTTGCGGCTCATGTATAGCACAATAGAAAGTAGACTCTCTCTGGGATGATTTAATCGTGTGGGTTACTAAGGCAGCTAGCCCCTTTAAAAACAAATAGCAAGTGCTGGGGCCAGGACTCTACAGGGCTTTGGTTCTTGAATTCTCCTGGGAGTGAGTAAAAGATGTCACGGCTGACACTTTTGTGTGGCAAAGATTGGCTGGAATTTCATCATCCAAACAGGTCTTCCCCTCTCTTCTGAAAGAGTCAGGTCTCATTATATTCAGGTTGTTTCAAAGTCTTATCTATGGAAAGACTAGAACAATTCCACTCTCCAGTGTTGAACCTCTCTTTATGTTTCAAGTGCTCTTCCATGTTTTAAAAACAAAACCACTAGATGTAAGCAAAGCAGGCAAGTCCTTCCTGTGATGCAGGTTTAATAGAAGCCCCTCTCCTAGAATCTGATTTCAGCTTGAAGTTTAGACATACCTCAAACAATTGTTAAGGTCAGCTAAGCCTAGTGAATAACCCCTTCATAGTAGCCTTAGCTGTTAGCTCTCCACTAAAAGAAAAGTAGTGGTCTCGTTAGCACAACTTCTTGATTATTAGTCTCAGATATGTTGCTATTGAGACAGTTCCAAAATGGCATTGTACATTTCTGTCTGCTCTACGTTTTGTAGAGAAAAGCACACTAAAAAAATAAGAGATCACTTCACCATGGAATAATGCCTGTTTCATACAAGCAGAAACATACTAGAAAAGGTAGTGTCATATGCTCGATCTAAGCCTTATCAACTGCACTCTAGCAGGAATCAAATACAAAAATGCTTACTAAAAATAGAGGGGCTCCTTGGCTCCACTATTCCTCCTGTCTGCAAGAGAAACAGCAACAGCTAGGTGGCAAGCTTCTGGGTTAGACAGGTTTGGTTAGATGCTGCCCCTATTACCGGCAACTAAATAGGCCCAAAGGGATTTTGTGGGGGTGGGAGAGAGACCAAAGAGTTTAGAGAAAAAGAGAAATGCATCTTGATGTTGGTGTTACTCCTTGGGTCCCTCAAAGTGGAGTCACTCTTCTATTGGGCTAAAATGGGGTTTGAAATATACAATTTTTTACCTAAATGACAGTTTTAATTTTACCCCAACATAAGCACTGAAATGTCCTTTTGCTTTCCCACTCTAGCCATCAGCATTCTATAGACTTTTGGAAACATGGGAAATGCCAGACTGCAGGAAACTGGCACCTGGCTATAGCAGCATTTTATCCATCGCCAAGTTTAGGGTCCCCTTCTCACCTACATGTCCATATAAACTACTTAATATGATGGTGAAAATCACTCAGACAAGGCCAATCTGGGTAAAGCCCACCTTAGGAAAGAACATTTTGGGATGTGTTCACTGTTTAATATGCCTTTTGTCTGTAATTTCCTGTCTTGTAGTTTTTTAAATGACAGCTTTCACTATGGACTAACATGGGGCCTTGGCCATCTCACATGCTGTCTGCAGCTCCTATTAGCTCCAGCACCTCCCATGATTACATTCCTTCTATATGGTGCAAAGTGTTTAAAGAATGATACCTGAGTTCTGTTGAAGACAGCCTTGCAAAGATTTCCAAATAGTACATTTTTGAAAGGTCTCTCAAATTGCTCCTATAACATATTAATTTGCTCAGTATTTAGAAGCTTTTACATAGCAGTTTTAAGATGTACTAGTGTGGCCTGTCAATTACAAAATAATATACTCTAGTTGAAGCTGTGGGGAGGGAAAAGATGCTTGACCCAGTCTTGAGCTGGATTGCACCTTTCTGTCAATCTACTAATGAATGTGTTTTCCATATCTTTAACAGCTACAAAGGAAATGTTCCCTTTGAAGAACAAACACAACATTTGAGTTTTCTACCTGTGCCTTTGAAATTACTTGAAATTTCAGAGAATAAGGTAATCCGTACTGCCTTTAGACTAAGAGTTTATTAAGGTAGTTAATATTTTCATGGTGTGTAGGAAAACACAAAACCTTAAGAAAAATCAAAGTAAAGTTTCTGGCTGACAAGGTAAGAATGGGTGCTGGCCAGCACTTGCTTCCTATTGCACACAATACAGTTAAGGGAGTAAATATTCTTTTCATGTCTTGAGAAATTATTAAACTAACTTGACACTGTACCGACACATACCAACAGGGGTTCAAGATGCTTAGATAGCCTTGACCAAGATATACTCTGCAGGAGGGCAACAAAATGTTGGCTGTACACTTATGTGGAACTATGTTTCTCTGTTGTTTTAACTCACGAAATTGTCCTCATAGGTGGAACTTTGGAAAACATTTCTCAGTACAAAAATAATCTAACATTCTGAGGTCTGAAACAGGGATTTTACCCAGAGACCAAACGCTGTTTGGTATCATTTTAATGTATCCTGGAGCTTTTTCCTAAATAACTCCCTGATTCCCCCAAAATACTTCTATCTAAAAGCAAGGAGAACTAATATTCACAGGTAAAGCTCTACTTATATTGAAGCATGCTATATACGTTTTCATATAATAGCCTTTAAAACAAAAGAAAATGTGATTTACAAAAGTTACCTAGCTTGCTACATCAATAGAACACACTTAACGAAAACATCTTCTCTTCATGTTAAAAATACCGCAACATTGGTCTTTAGCTTATAAATATACAGAAGATTTTAGGGGAGTGATGCTGTTTTACGTAGACAATGGCTGTTTCCAGGTGTTTGAAATATAAACAAAATTATTAGAAAGACAGGAATACATAACAGCCCTTGAGAAATATATTCAATAAAAAGGGAGCCTTTTTCGTTTACACCTGTCGCCCACGCTATCTATTTTTTCTCTCTCTCTCTCTGCTTCTTTCCCTATGTTCCACTTTCATGCACTTGTCTCCACTGTAATCTCTATATTTCTGGTGTTCTCTGTACACATCTGTGCTGTGGCTTCTGGTTTCACTTTTCCTGTGCTGCTCTTCACTTGGGCTTCGACTTGGTCTTTTTTTTATCTGTCTTTCCCTGTAACTGCTATGACTTGTGCAAGAGCTTCTCCCGCTCCTCTCATCCTTGCTTTGGCTTCTGCTAGCCCCCTCATATCTTTCAGTTTCTCTCTTGTCTGTGACATGGTTTTTGCTTTTGGACTTTCTTTCACTCTCATAGGCGCTCCATTTGTTGTTCTCCCCAGAACTATCTTGCTTTAAAAGTCTATACTTCTCTCTTGCTTTGTCCTTGTTACCGTGACTACTGGAGGGTTCTTCATAAAGTTTTCCCTTAGTCTTTGCCTTCCCTTCAGAATCACTGCTGCTAGCCTCTGAAAACTTGGCTTTTTTTCTTTTCTTAGAATCCATCTTCTTTTGTGCTGCTTTATCTTTGCTGTCAGTCTCACTATCACTGCTGCTTACTGAAGTCTCACTGGAGGATGAGGAAGAGGATCTGATCTTATGTTTCTTGTGTTTACTTTTGCTCTTCTTCTTTTGCTGTTTTTTCTTCTTCCTATCTTTCTTCTTCTTTCTCTTCTCCAGACGATCCAGTTTTCTTTTATTTTGAAAAAAGGACAGAGAAATTAGGCATTGAAGAAATGAAGCACTGCTATCTTTAAGAGTTCCGTATTTAAGCTGATCCTACACAGTAAAGAGATGCGTGTGTTGGAGTGTTTGAAAATACAACCTTTGGATCAAATGTCAATTTAACATGTGACCCTCCTTTAAACCTTAATTTCTTGCTCTGCTGTTATATTAATAAAATTTAGGAAGGTGGGTTAAGAGATGCAAACCTGGGCCTTACAACTGCTAGTGCAACCAAATTCTGTTTCTTAATTGTGTTGCTTCTGTAGAAGATTTTAAAAAAGAATGTTATAATTTTCTGAAGACCTTAATCATTCTGTTATTAAATTTTAATCTGCCATACAGTGGTCTATGAAACAAGGAAACATGCTCATTTTAATGCTGACTGATTTCACCAACTTGTAACTTTAATTTCTTGCATATTCTCATTTGTTTCTTCATTCTTAGCAGGATTTCAGCCAATAATAGATTAGCCAAACTAACTTCACAGATTAAAAAAAACACTTTACTAGGCTTAATATCACTGAGAACTGAAACACTTAGCTAAACTAATGTCTTAAAAATACACAGAATATATATTTTCTAAAAATATATGCAGCACAACTTTGACTCCATTGAAGTCAATGGATCAGCTCCCATTGACTTTGGGTATTTTGAAATGAGAGCTGTGGGAGGGGAGGTCTCCGTGGCCAATGAGTGGTGTAGCTGTGGGGCGCCCACACGTGCAAGGTGTGTGGGGAGCCCTTCAAACACCAGCATGGCTGCCCTGCCTACGGAGGCAGCCACCTGAAGCCTGCACAGGGCACTGTTGATTTCCCAGGTCTTCCCTGTGTGTGGCCGCTGCGTGGCTCACAGGAGCGCACCTCCCCCATGCACCACCATCACACAAGCAGTTGGATGGTGTGGACAGTGGGGGGCCATGTGTGGACGCGTCTCGTTTAAAGACACCTTTTAATGGAAGAGGATGGCATGTGGATATTTAAACTGGGCTTGGGTTGTCACAACCCTAACAGGGTACAGGTTGAAGTTAATCAAGCTACACACATGGGGTATACATAATTTTCTGTAGATGGCACAAGTTATTTTCATTAAGGGTGGCATTTTTTAAAAATCTACATTTCCACCACTGCTTTCTTAAGAAATCTTTAGGTCAATTTTTTACATAAATGAAGGAAGTGGCTTATTAGCTAATCACTGAACATACTTTGTTAAATGAACTCTGAATTGTTTGAAAAGGACACAGCAAAATAGCTAAGCAGGGGGAAATTTGTCACACCTGAAATATAAGATAATCAGCAAGACAGCAGAAAAGAAACAAACTTGGTGGGAGCAACAAAGGCCCTTTTCAAGCAATGCGGTGGGTGGGAGAGGAGATGGGTGGATGCTGCAGTGCGTGTGGGGCAGCTGTTACACGGACGCGCACCCATCTCCATGCATGGAGCAACTGCCGTTGTTGCTGGTTGCTCCATGCATGGGGGATGGGTGCAGCACGGGAGCGTGCACGCACCGCCACCCACCGGCCGCGGCGGTCACACAGGCGGCCCCCTCATGCCCATTCAGCGGATCTGTGTGGGCATGGAGGAGGGTGTCTTGTACGAAAAGGGCCAAAGATACGGTGACCTCTTTTTTGCTAGCTTCGGGTAAGCAGTAAACTACAAACCCCCCATCTCAGAACTGAGGTGGGTGACATCACCAAAGATTCTGGTGCATAAGAGATAAGCTAAGTTTAGCTCCATTAGTAATGAAGACAGAACGTCAAAGTTTACCAAGTACAATAAAAAAAGAAAGGAATTCCTCTTTCCATTTTGGGACAGGGGTTATTGTAAAGTGTGGAGTGTAAAATAACATTAGCCAGTGTCTGCTAACAGCCAATGCCTATATAATATGAATGTGGGTAACAAGAAATTTACATTTAAATTGCAAATAAAACACATTAAAACAGAAATGTTGGATAGTCTAAATATGTATGTATTTCAGTGGAAACAAAGCTAGAGTTAATCATCTATTGCTGAATATACACAAGCAAAGATGGTGTTGTGCACCTGTGATCCAATTACCTTAAAAGTTTTTGTTTTTGCTTAGTTGACAATGATTTTAAAAATTCAACTTCTGGATCATCTTCTCCTTCACTTGCAACAAATTCCTAGAGAGAAATGGCAATAGTTACCATGTTATAGGAAAATAAGACAGCACTTTAAAGTTAGGGCATCTGTATCGAACATATTTTGAACCTTAGAAGGTGTGTGCGCAATCCAGACTAGTTTTAGGAGGAGTTAGGTGTCTGGATGCAATAATCCATATACTGCAGCAGCTTCTTAATTAAAGGCACAGTAAGAAGGATGGAAGCACTGTAGTTACATACAAAATAATATTTCTGATACATAATAATAAGTTGAAAGGGTTGGGATTTTAAGATTTAATAATTTAACAGTAGCCTATTTTATTTCTGGTAGAACTGCCAGTACATTCACAGCACAGTCCCAATACTGGGTGAAGTCACACCAGATGCTAACTCTCTTTGGGCAGCCGTATCCCACAATGCAGTGGGGTTGTACTGCTGGTGGCTGCCAGTTGTTCACCAAGTCCTGCCCTGGGGTAGACAAACTGGCTGACACGCAATTTGTTTGCTGAAGAAGGTTGGAGATGCAGTGCGTAGTAGCGTTGCCCAAACTGGGGTAACGCTGCCCAAATTGGGTTAATGGTCACCTCCTGCATGACTGGTCCCTGTGCTGCCATGCGCTGCGGCAAGGTCCATTGGCACACTTGAGTGGTGGGCATGTTCGCCATTCCCATTCAGCCACATCACAGCTGGAGCTGGGGGCAGGATAGTGGGCAGGTTGTGGCGGAACTTCTGACAGTGCTAACCGGGGGGGAGAGAGAGAAAGAAGGGATATCGTGTGGTCTGCTTTTGTCACCGTCCAAAGTGTGGTGGCTGCAATTGCCAAGTCTGGGGATGGCAGGGGATCAGGCCCACACCATCTCATGCTGCTTCACCCATTCTGTAATTCCATAGTGCTTTACAAATAATTTAAGCCTCACAACACACCTGAGAGATAGATGGATAAACTGTGATAGAAAGAGGTCAAATGACTAGCCTACTTTACTTATTGACTCTGGGACTTGTCCCCACTGGCCACTAACCAACACATGTTTTATAATACAAGATGGAGAGAGAAGTCAGGAGAGTGTTCCCTAAATATCTGAAGATGGGAAAACATAGCATTCTCTTCCTTAATATTTTGAGTTTTAACAACATATAATAGCACCAGCACATCAGAAAAGCAGCAAAAGTATTCTGTATACGACATTCTAAAAAGTTGTAATGAGAAGACTTGCAATTATGTTCAAGGCTGATTGCATAAGACAAATTGCCTCCAAAGCATGTAACTTCCAATAAAGGCAAAGAAACCTAGATGTTCACAGAAAAGGTCTACAGCTGTATGTCTATTTCTGAGGCTTTCAGGTATGATGTAACATTCCCTCTCCTCCTCTTTGTATTTGGTAGCCTGGTGGTCAAGTGTCTCATTATGGGTAATTTCAGACGTGATGAGCCTTTTGGCCCGCCACTCTGACCCCTGGTCTGGGATCAGTCTCGGATCCCGGTCCGGGATCAGACCGTCCGTCCTTTAGACTTGCCGGCCTGATCGCAGAGGGGAATCGGGGAGGGGGCGGGGCTGCACGGCGTGACGTACGGCCACTCAGCGCCCCCTCCCCCACTCCTCTGGCCACCCGCCCGCCCTCGGGGAGACGGACGGGAGCAGCAGCCAATCTGGCCGCTGCGCTCGATCCTGTACCGCAGTCGGAAACACGGTCCGGAACGGGACGAGATAACTGACGTTACCTTTGCCTCATTCCTGATCGTGGTTCAGCTAACCACAATTCCAGGTGAGGCCTGCCTCACCACCAGAAGCGTGGTTAGCTTTTAATCCCACCAGGAATTCACCGTAGTGAACATCTGGCGGGGCTCAAACAGATGTTTGTGCGATCACAGCCACCACCCTGAATCCACTGTGATTCAGGGTGGTTGACTCTGATCCCGTAACGTCTGACGTTACCCTATGTAAGTGAGGAGCCTTTATGTTGGGTTTTCTATTTTAAGTACCAAAAAAACATAGTGCGTATCTGTTTAAAGTACTCAGATTTGGAATAGGTGCCTTAATAAATCTTAATTGATTAACTTTTTTTTTAAATTTACCACACTTTAAATATGTAATTAAGTAATAACATTAAATTAAGCTAACTTGCTTTAAATAAATATATAGAATTCCTTGGAAGAGCAATTTAAGTATGTTTTTCCCTGGCTTCATTCAAAGCCCTTCAGAGGAAAGGCAGTCAGTATCACTTCAGAAGCAGAACAGCTGAAGGCCAAACCACCCCACCCCCACTGGGAGATATTCAATCTCTGGCAACCTGGAGGGGGTATTTAATTTATTAAACTATGGGGTTTTTTTTTTTAAAAAAAAAATCATTTCAGATTTGTCACTGACTAAAAGAAAGCAGTAAAACACAGTAAGTTTCAAGACACTTTCTTTTGCTCTATCTAGATTTCCTATGGATATGCATATCGGAAAACATTAAGTAGAAATTCACAAGCAATCACATTTAGATTTATAGACATTTTCAGCTTACTGATAAAAAGATCATTACCTGTGATGGATCATTTGCGGTCAAGTTTCTCCCCAGTACATTTTGTTTCAGTGCAAACCCACTGTTTCTCATCTCCGCTATTAGCTCCGAGGGGTGCATTGATGGCCCTGTTCACAAAAATCGCAGTTTGAATGTATCATTTATATCTCTCTACCTTTTTTGGACTCCACAGTAGGAATTCAGTTGAAGCTTTGTTAAGTAAAATCACAGCTAAATCAACTCAATAATCTTCTGCTGAGCAAATAATCAGATATGATTTTCTAAAACAGCAGTCTGGAGATTCAGAATAGAAAATAATTGCATTTTTCTTTAAGTGCAAGG
Organism: Sphenodon punctatus; assembly: GCA_003113815.1. Lineage (NCBI taxonomy): Eukaryota > Metazoa > Chordata > Lepidosauria > Sphenodontia > Sphenodontidae > Sphenodon > Sphenodon punctatus. Next base: position 2,264,645 of record QEPC01008869.1, read on the forward strand.
GGATTCTCTTCTTATAACTTGGTCATGTTGAAAACAATATGTTTAGGTATTGTGTGGCTGTGTTTTTGGTTTTTTTTATAAAAGTACAAAAAATAAAGGAAGCCTAGAAAAAAAAAAAGTTAAAGACTTTAAAACACCTTCTGCCTCCAACAGCAATATGAACACACAATTTAAAGGGACACTATACTGGTGTTTTTAAAATAATTATATATGCTTAAAAACTTTAAAACAAAAAATAAAAATCCTTTGAGATCTGAATCTCAAAAATAAGTGTCTTATGGCCACCTCCTAACATGTGTGGTCTATGACTTGTTGAAGAGTTACAGAATCACACAACTGTAGAGACGGCTCTATCTAACATAATTGTGAAAGTTTCCAATGATAAAAACTCCACAACCGTTCCTTAATAACTTGTTCTATTGTAGTCAATTTTGCTCCTGTCACATTTTGAACACACACTTTATTGCAGTATTGTTTTGGATTATATATAAACTACACAACATTTGTAACTGATATAAAGAGTAATACGTAGATCTAATTTTGAGTCTCCCAGTCTTGAGTGTGCATTTTATAAAACTCGAAAATAGCCCTATTCTTCTACCATAGTATGTGATCTAAATATCATAGTATGTGATCTAAACTTATTTCTGATGTTATTTGAATTTGATTTTTTTTATTAACAGCAAAAGCCAAATATAATCATATCATTTAACATGAACCAGATACTTTGTGGTATTTCAGCTTTGCTGGAAATACTCTATTTTTCTCATGAAATTTAATTACCAGCACTGGATTATAAACTGCTTCAGTTGTCTACCTATCAATGGACTGGTAAATTGCACAAGACTAATAAAAACAACAAAGAGTTTAATAAAAAATGTTTTTAACTAATACTTTAATAGGATGGTTGTAAATAATAAAGTTAGCTAACTTTATCATATACATCAGTAGAGCTTTACAGTTTTAGGAGTCTTGCAAAACATAATTAATACGGATGTGCTACTTAAACTTCATGCAAGTTTTTAATTTGCAAAGCAAAACTTCACTGTGCTAGAGAATTTCTGAATATTTTACTCTGGTCCAAAGTTTTATTCGATGTTATGTGAATCAGTTCCTAAAACCGCAAACTAACATGACCACAAGCAAGGAATGAGGAAGATAAACTAATAAATACACTAAAATGGAATGTATACATTATATATACACACAATGTTGGGTTCTAAATTAGGAGTTACCACTCAGATCTTGAAGAAAAAAGATCTTGGAGTAATCATAGGGTATTTTCAGACGTGACGGGCCTGGAGGTCCGCCACGCTGAATCGCGGCCTGGGATCCGCTTCAGATCCCGGACAGGAAACTGCCCGGCCATCCTTTAGACATGCTGGCAGATTCCTACAGAGGATCGGGGAGGGGGCAGGGCTGCGTGGTGCAACCACACAGCCCTGGCCCCAGCAGACAGGCAGGTGCAGGGGCCAATCCGGCCGCTGTGTCCGATCCCAGATTGTGGCCGGGACCATGCGGTGGCCAGACGTGCACCATGGCCAAAGCCGGCCTTGTCCTGGATCATGGTTGCGCTAACCACGGTTCCGGGGGTGAGGTCAGCCTCACCCTCGGAATCGTGGTTAATCGGATTCTCGCTGGAGGGTCACTGGGGTGAACATCTGGCGGGAAACCTTTAGACGTTACAGGCCTCTCCTCCACCACAGGGGATTGACTGTGGTTAGAGGGAGGCCTGTAACGTCTGAAAATACCCATAGATAGTTCATTGAAAACATCAACTTTGCAGTGATGATCAATAAGACAAACAGAATGTTGGAATTATTAGGGAAGGTATAATAGATAATAAACCACAGAATGTCATAATGCCATTATTTAACTCCATGGTGCTCTCACATCTTGATTACGGTGTGCAACACATGGAACAGCTTACATATGATTAGAGGCTCAATAGGTTAGGGGCGGGCTTTTCAGCATAAACAAGAGACAACTGAGGGGTGATATGATAGAAGTTTATAAAATCATCAGTAGTGCGGAGCAAATACATAGGGAGCTGTAATTTAACCCTTTTCAAAATACTGGAACTAGGGAACAATCTGTGAAATTAACTGACAGGTTTAAAACAAGTAAAAGAAAGTAGTTTTTCACTCATCATACAATTAATCTGCAGAACTCCTTGCCAGAGGATGCTGTGAAAGCCAAGAGTATAACAGATGTTCAATAAAGAATTGGATAAGTTCTGAGAAGATAGGTTCAAAAAGGCTATTCGTTAAGTAGTCAGGGGTTGAGACTTTAACAGGAATGGATTACTCCACTATGATATGTTGTGGACTTCTCTGAAGCAACTGAAGCTGGCCACTATCAGAGACAGGATGCTGGGCTAAGTTGGAGCATTGGCATATCTTGTGTTTTTATTACAAAATTCTCTAAGTTTATCTACTTATGTTTATCTGATTTTATTGTGGTTGCTCTCTTCAGAAGTTAGTTTCCGATATCAGAGGAGTGGAGGGAATTTTTATTTATTTATTTTAAAAAATTATTTATTTAATTTATATGCTTCCCTTCCCAAATTAGACCAGGGTGGCTTACAATTAATAAAAAATATTAGAAACACATAACACCCCCACAACAATTCCCTCCTCCAAAACCCTACCCTTAAGCTCCACACCAAAAACTTCCCTATCCCCTCCCGGCAATAATCCACATATAATCCTCCAACCAACCCCAATCCCAGTCCCTGCCTGCCAAATGCCTTACTTAACAGAAATGTTTTACACCGTCTCTGGAAGATACTCAGGCAAACCTGTGGAGGAAGGGAGTTCCAAAGGACTGGGACAGCTACTGAGACTGCCCCCCCCCCCCCCCTGCTCACCCCCATCCCAGAGACAAGAGTTACAGAAGGAACCTGCAGCAGGGTGCTCCCAGATGACTGCAGGGGTTGCGCCAGGGCTTGGTAGGACAGGCAGTCTCTCAGATACGTGGGGGCTAGGCCGTTAGGACTTTAAAGGTCAAAACCAGCACCTTGAATTGTGCCTGGAAAACAATAGGTAGCCAGCGCAGACTCTGGAGCACTGGTGTAATGTGCTCCCGGTGACCCGTCTCCAAAAGGTGCTAGGCTGCCGCATTCTACACCAGCTGCAGCTTCCAAACAGCCATCAAGGGCAGCCCCACGCAGAGTGCATTGCAGTATTTTTGGTGAAATGATTTAAGTTCCCAATTCAGCATAACACACACATTCTCAATGCTCTGCTGGAATGGGGCCTGAAATCTGTGTTTCCACACATTTTTATTAACGAAGAGGATTCATCTGAAGTGCTTAGGAATTCATTGATATATCAAACACTAATTTTCTACTGTATAGAAAATGTCAGGCTAATTTTGTATATGTGTATCACTTTGTTCACACTGTTGTTCATTCTTGAGTTTTAAATTGAAACAGGCCAATAAAAAGAAGTTAAGCATATGTAACTTGCCATAAAATCTCAAGGTAATTTATTAAAATATACATTAATTAAGCACAATCTTGAATGCTAAATTAACAACTGGGTGCAAAAGGGAAGAAAGCAAGTCTTCAATATGGTTTAGAGGGTGACTTTTCCAGACACCTTTTGACAAGGATTTACAGAGATGCTGAAGATGCTAATAACTGAAATGGCAGTCCCACACTGAGGTATATTCAAGATACTGGTGAGACAAACAGATCAGCAGCAGGTGACCTCAGAGCCAGCTCTGGGATGTGTAGGTGTGAGCAGATCAGAGAGAGCACACTCTGATCAAGATTCTGAAGGGATTTATAGGTCAAGAGCAGCACCTTCAGTCTAAATTTGGAATGTGACAGCTAGAGTGTGCAACCAAGTCTGAAGTGCCACTGTAACCTTGCTCTGCTTGGCCATATTGACTCTTGATGTGTTATCTTGGTAACCTTTTTAAAATCAGACAGAAATCTAAAACAGCATTAGAATTTGGTACCAGTAAAAGTCTTAACTTTGCATACAGAGAAACCAGCAATAGGGCATTACAATAATAATACAATGTTTGAAGCATAATAGGACAAAACAAAATATAACATCTGTATGGGCTGGGAGAAGAAAAGACAGAAAGCTATCTGATTAAAGCCAGGATAGGAGAGAGCTTCCACTGTAATAGAGAATGCTGCTCATTTCCTCTTTAGGATCCCAAAGCACTTAACAAATGCTAATTATATAAAACCTACTGATCCATTGACAAATGGGGAATCTGAGCCACCGAAGTTAAGTGACTTGTCCAATATGACACAGAGCTGGGAACAGGACTCCTACTCCTGTGCCTAAATCACAATGGGTACAATCCTATCCTCGCCGAGTCCAGAAAACACCTTGCACTGACTTTAATGGGTGAGAATAGTAGACAGAAAGATCCTACATAAGAACACTGGCCAAATAAAACTAGGGTCTGCATTTCTAGCCTCAGTCATTTAAACTGGAGGAGGCGAGCAGCCCTCTTTTAAATTTCCAAAGGACCTGTCTCTTATACACATCTAGATGTGTATAAGAGACAGGGAGAACGCTCCCCTGGGTCAGAATAAACGGACCGAAGGCTATAGAAACATTAATTTCAGACACAGACAAGAGTATGCATGAACAACTCTTTTTTAAACAAAAAATAATGACAAACTTTTTTTTTTTTTAAAAAAGAAGTCCTAACAATGAGGAAAATTGTGTTTTTTGCTTTTTTAAAATATAAAGCAGTCTGAGATTGTCCTCTCTCTTTTTGCATAGACCCCCCTGCCCCTCCACTGTCCCCCCATGCACAGCAGTCTGCTTGAAAAGGGCTTAAGACAGGTGTGGAGAACCTCAGGCCCAGAGGCAAAACGTGGCCTGCAGGTAGCTTTTATTTGACCCCAATCCAGTTCCCTACCCAAAAGCATTGGAAGGCTGAACTCGGGTTGAGGGAGCGGAGAGGAGGGCATGTGCACGCAAGGATAAGGGACAGATTCTCATCTGGTCCCTTCTCTTCCTGAGAGCATCCCTTAAGAACCCCCGCCCACAACTTCTATACATCCTTCGACACTTGTACCAATTTTCAGACTGGCCCCAGGAAGGGAAATGGTTTCCCACTTCTGATCTAGGGACATACTAAGGGGAAAAGAGTGCATGTCTGACATCAGACCATCCAACCAGAGTGGCCTACAGGAGGATGTTCAAAGCGACCATCTTAAGGCAGTGGATGGAGCCAAGGTCTGGCTATGAAAAGGTGGCTTATAGCTATCTTTACCCACAATGCCCCTGGACTAAGCACCAGTGTTTAATTTGTAGAAAAGAGAGGTTCTAGAACTCAAGCCTGCCCTAGAAGCCCAAAGCCCTCACCCTATAAGCATGGTGGATCAGGAATTTAGGTAGAGGCCAGTAGAACTGCCCTGCTAAGCCCCACCGTTCCACCAGCCCCTGATCTGGCCTCGTCTTTCTCAACGCTTGCTCAGGGCATGATTAACAGGTACTGGGGTTACACCCTGACATGAAAACAGGTGCTAGGTTTGAGCCCTGGCAAACTCTGTCACAAGTTAAGCCTCAGACCAGGCCTCCCAGGAGGCACAGATCAACACTGCAGCCAGAGACTTCTAATAATATAGTTCTTTAGTTTTAACAAAGAAATACATTTCCAGGCCTTATTTATATAAGACAAAGCAGTAAAGGACAATAAGTCCTTCTCCCTCACCTTTTTACAGATGACCTATGGGAAGACATCTTACTATTCATTCTTACACAGAGCTGCAAAGGACTTCATGCACGACTAATACAGGGAGTGGACCAGACTCATTACTAAACTGCTTGAGTCAGGACAATCCCAAGGTATATTTAAATGTCTTAATTTTAAAAACCACATGCCATTAGAAACTATATACGTGCGGTGAAACTGACTTGAAAAAAAAAGAACAAGTACATCTAAAAGACAGACAAATTAGTCTGTTCAAGAGCTTAAGACAAGTTTTATTTTTTTTTATTTTTTAAAGTGGCTAATAGCTCCATCAATCTGGAATAGATTAAGTTGCAACCAGATTATATTCCAATATACAGATATTATTTTTTAAAATTATGTTAAAAAGGCACCTAAAGCATAAATGTGTATCTATCCAAATACCAAAATAATATACAAATATAAGGCCTGTTTCTAGCACTAGCTGTAAGTCTGGGAGAGGACAATGGTGTGACCTGAAATTGCCAGATTTAATCTGATTCTAAGAAAAAAATAATTCTGAGAGTTCTGTGTCTGTTTCTTTAGTTCCATTTAGCTTTAAAAAAATCTTGTTGTTATCCCCTGAAAACTTTCCAAATAACTAAATGGAAATAGGGTGCTGACTAGATTTGAAGAAATTGCACTGAGATTAGACAAAGTTACTAGCAATTGTAATTCATTTTAAAGGTGTTGTATGTGATGGCAATAATTCCCTGCACAACAGTACAGAGCTATTATACCAATTTATTTTCATAGCTAGATAAAATTAATCTCATTAGAATCAACCCAGCAAGAAAAAAACAAAATAACCCTGAGTTATTTTCTAAGTCAATAGAAGGTAAACTAGGTCCTACAGGAGAAAGATTTAGGAATAAACCAGGGAGAGGCAGCTTGAGTGAGGACTTATGGTAAACCTCTGCTTTGAAGTTTCTGCTACATTTCTAAAGCAAACCCCAGCAAGGGGATCATTTTTGGACATAACCTGATGATATATTTGTGTGTGTCAGAAAACTGCTTGGGGACCCCACTCATTCACAGTGACCATGTTGCCCTCTAGTGGCTGGCTGCAGAATACATAAAGCTCCTTCTATAGGAGCTTTAGGAAAACCAATTAGGAAAACCAAGTTTTCCTAATTTAAAAGACAGTTTATGTTTTTTTTTAGAGCTGAAGCCATCATTCTAGCCAGGATTTGCTAGTATTTACTCAGTCATTGTAACAATTAAGTCACTCTAGAAGGATACCTGGCTTTTCCTCTGTAGGAAAATAAACAGTGGAACATCAAAGATTTAAAAGATTTTACAACAGCATTAAGGAGCCACACGGTAGTGGGTCCATGGCTAATAAAAAGTCTAGTGATACAGCACAAGCCCCATATTTTCATAGTCCTTATAACTTTACAAGCAGAAATATTTTCAGCTAAGTTTCTTTGGCTTTTTCCAAACAGGCCTCCTCCCCACTCTGCTTCCTCTACCTATTGTTTCTCAGCTTCTCTTCCATAAAAAAACCAGCTTCCCCCATACTCCCTCACACATTTACCCCCCTGTTTCTATTGCTCAACCCCAGCTCCAATGCCAGAGCACAGAGGAAAGGAAAACTTGTGCAGAGATGCGAAAGACCCAAGATGGGGAACCAGGGCTGTAGAGGGTCCTGGGACAGTGACCCCAGAAGCACTAATCACCATGTGTTACAAATGACTTAGCAGGAAAAAATGTGATATTTGGGAAAATTTTAAAAATGAGACATCAGAAACCTTAGCTGGGTACTGTGCAAATGGGGCTATGTTTGGAGGGGGGTGTCTCCAGATACCCCTAGTCAGTGTTCAGTAATGCAGCCCAATTGGCCTCCTCTGCATCAAACCCATGGTTTTCATTAACAAATGTGGGCAGAGTTTTTCTTAATGAATATGGTACAGGATACATTCCCCCATTTGGAAGAACATAGCTTTCAAATTACCCCCAACAGCAGAGGCCTGAGCTACAACTTCTATTTGCTGCAGATGCACATAAGTATAGTTGTGGCTAGAATAGTTTCAAACCACATTTTATAGTCATCACCAACAACTGAAAAAATCATACTTGGTTACTGTTCTTGATGCAATGTCTGCTTATTGACCAATAAAAACTTTATTGTCAGCACAACAGAACCAAGTGACCCATAGAAAAACAAGTGTTCTTTTTCTGTATTCCCTAAGTGACCAATCAAGATTGAGTCTAGAATACATATTAAAAGTGATGATGTAAGAAGAAGTATTGGTCTCACAATGGGAAAAATTGCAAAATCTGATTTTGGCTTATCTCAGACAATTTAGAATTAAAATAATAGAGGTGGAGAGAAATAGGAACCTATAGATGCCATTTTTACAATCACTTCTCTACAGGCCTATTTTAATGCACTTGGTTATTAAGGCACTAAAATGAGTGTTCAATGTCTTTTTTAATCTCGGGGGGGAAGGGTGTACAAATCCAGAGTTCTATACCACAAACAGAAAGACCTGAGCTCAGATCAGCAACAGTCATGTACAATAGCAACACAAATGGTATGAAGCAGCGGTGGGGAACTATTTCCCTGCCAGCAGCCACTCTGAAAATGAGTACAAGCTCCGAGAGCCACACAGAAGTTGAAGGCAGGATGTTTAAGGGGTGCACTCAAGAAGAGGAGCGTGGATCGGTGTTATAGATCATAGACCTGTCTCCTAACCTTGTGGGCACACCCTGATCTCTGCTTCCTGACCCTCAGCTCAATACGTCAGTGCTTGGAGGCAGGAAATGTATCCAAGGGCCAAATCCAGGAGCTGGTAAGGAGCTAACTAAAAACTAGCTGCGGACCAAATTTGGCCCCCTGGGCCTCAGGTTCTTCACTCCATGGTATAAAAAAGTATGGTGTTTGCACTCTTCTTTCCAAGGTGTAGCTCTTTACCTTAGACTACGTGCTACCAAAATATTTTCAAAAGTGTGTTTTTCAGATGGACCCTCTATAGCAGTGTTCCTTTCCACCCTTGCTTCCTATGCAGTAATGAGCTATGAAAATACTTTGCTATTTCAAAGGACAGGCTACCATACCAATCAGTCATGGTTTTCTCGGAGTAGCTGCACGTGTCAATGCCACTTTAGGTGGGCAAGAACCTCATGTACATCTCGAAGAGTAGTAGTCACTATGGGTATTTTCAGACGTGACGAGATCACAGTGAACCACAGTGAATACCCACCTGTGGTCACTGTGCCCTGCACGTCTGTTCGGCGGCCGCCAGATGTTTGCCACACTAATTTCAACCACGCTTCCCGGGCTCCCAGCACAAGAATCCACCGAAGCGTGGTGAAAGTGATTCCAGGCGGACAACAATAAAAAAGTAACGTCTGGCCGGTTATCACGGCCCGGAATCCCCAGCGGGATTCCGGGCTGTGGTGAACTCGGCCAGACGCTGCGGCGGCATTGGCTTCGCCGCCCGCCTGTCTCCCCGGAGGGTGGGCGGCGAGGGAGCGGGGCCGTGCGGCCGCACGTTGCGCCGCGGGGCCCCGCCCCCTCCCTGATTCCCCGCCGGGATCCCCGGCACGTCTGTTTGCCGTGCCTGGGTGATCCCGGTGGGGAATCTTTGGGTTGTTTTTGGGACAGGGCGAAGCCACCCTGTCAAGTCTGAAAACACCCTATATGAGACAAACAACCACTCCTTTGAACATTTCTCCTAACTCATTTCCAGCTTTATTCCTCTCCTGCATAAAATTTGCAGACATGGACAATTGCTGAATTAACGTTTGAGGTATGAACTTACAGTGGAAGCCAGATGGACAACTCCTCTCAGAAAATGGCAGCTATCATGAGGCAAGTAACTGCTCTTTTTAGAGCTACCAACCCTAGAACTTTACGGAAAAGTAACAGGGATTTGCCGGGTTATGTATTAAACGTGAACTTTCCTCCTACATTCACAAAAAACAATTTGTCAAAATAATTAAGAGGTGTGCAGTAGTTTTGAAGAATCCTAGGGACTCTTCAGTTTCTTCCAGAAGGAGACCTTGAAAAACCTGTATTTGCAGCAATGCATTGTGGATCTATACTCAAATGAAGTAATGCTTAACAACCTTTCACAAATTTAATCTAGTACAGAATATGGGTACCCATGTAGCGTATAATAGCAGTAAAATGCTCCACTGTTTGCACTGACTCCAGATTTGTTTTTGGGTGAAATTCAAGGTGGTGATTTTGGCCTACAAGAATCTCAAGTAAGCGGTTCTCAAACTATGGGCAGTGTAATACAAATGGCCTGTGGAACCCTTCCTGATCCTATCAAACCAAATATTTATAGAACCAAGCAACGAGAAGTTTCAGGACATGGGGCAGTGGGGAAGAGCACAGTTCACATAAAGGAAATGCTCTCTTGCAAAGTGACTGAACAAAGTGAAAGCTTAATTGAGAAACTGAAACATTTTGGTCTGGATCCAAAATGACCAAAAACAAATCCTGAGTTACCTTAGAAATGATGTCCCAACATGTAACGGGGCAACTGACTTAACAAGCAATACCTCCTTGACCCTCTAAGTCTGGACCTTATGCTTTCCTAGGGCTGGATCCAGGTATGTGAAGACTGTGCAGCCACAGGAGGGCCCCATGAATTGGGACCGCCAACGGAGATCCCCTAATACCTAGGATCCATTAATAAACTTGAAATGACAACAGGAGTGTGAAAAGCACTGGTGTAAAATAGGTGCCCCCACAGAGCTTCAAATGCAGGGAGCCTGACTCGTGGAGGACCTAGGATAATTTGGAACGGTCCTTCCCTTCAACACATTGGGTTCATGAATAAAACATTCCCATGGTAGGAGGGGTTTCGCACCATTTTGCACAAGACCTCAAGTTCCCTGGATACGCTACAAAAAGAGGATGCAGTCAGCCATGTCTGGGAGGGTGTTCGTGGATTCTTCTTTTTTTGAGTAGTCAGGATAGTTGTATTTGGAGGAACATGTTTTGAAAGTTATTGAATTTGATGCTGAACATGCTCTTAACAAGATTTTATAATGCTAAATATATCTAGAAAAACCTAGTAGCTGAGCTGCGTCCCACTGAACTGACCAGTACTCACATTGGAGGTAAGAGTTAGCACTGGCATTAAACGTCCAGCTGCCTATACTGTTCGAAGGAAGTTATTTCCTACTGGATGCTACACAGGTTTTTAACAGCTAGGAAACTAAAAGCAACTCATTCCCCACAGGAAAAAAAGAACCCGGTATGGTGCTTTTTCTTTATTTCTTAGTTTCACATAGTTATAGTAGCAACACACTCCTTGGCATTAGTTATTTCCTGGAAATTAATTGCCAGTTGAGTTCAGAGTGTTACAAGGTGAGCAAGCGTAGGCACACACTGGCCACAAAAACAGTCTCCTTAAGGCAGACAGATAACTGCTCTCTTCTTCCCAGAGCAGACGGACAGCGTGTAAGAAGTCAGTGAGTACAAGCACTGGGAATCTAGCATCATCATAGAGGTTGAGCCATCTGCAACTGAATCCTGACAAGACGGCGGTGATGTTGGTGGGCGAGGGCTTGGGGAGCCTGGGGGTGGTTGAATCTCCTCTTGTTGGGGGGGTTCGCCCCCCCCCATGGTGTCTCAAGTGCGGAGTCTGGGTGTGCTCCTCGATTCGCAGCTCAGCTTGGAATCTCAGGTTGTGGCCGTGGCGGGGAGTGCGTTTCGGCAGTTACATCTTGTCCGGCGGCTTCGGCCGTATCTCTCAGACTCCGACCTCGCCACTGTCATCCATGCCTTCATCACCTCGAGGCTGGATTACTGCAACGCGCTCTACGTGGGGCTGCCCGAGAAGCTGGTCCGGAGGTTGCAGCTGGTGCAGAATGCCGCGGCCCGTCTCCTGACGGGGGCGGGTCGCAGGGAGCACATGACACCAGTGCTCCGGGCTCTGCACTGGCTGCCTATAAAGCACCGGGCCAGGTTCAAGGTGCTGGTTTTAACCTTTAAAGCCCTTCACGGCCTAGGCCCTGCCTATCTGCGGGATCGCCTCACTCCCCATGTACCCGTGCGACCCTTGAGATCGTCCGTGGGAGCCTTTTTGGAGGTTCCCCGGGCGAGGCGGGTGGCCACCGATGTTAGATCTTTTTCGGTGGTCGCCCCTGTGCTGTGGAATTCGCTTCCGGAGGAGGCTCGGCTGGCGCCCACTCTCCTGCTGTTTCGGCGTATATGTAAGACCTGGCTGTTCCGTCAGGCTTTTGGCGGGGGGTAGGGGTGGGGGGTTTTCCCCATGTAGTGTATTTTAAATTGTTTTAAAATTTTATTATTGTTTTAAATGAAATGTTGTTCGCCGCCCCGGGCTGCCCTGTGGGCAGGAGGGGCGGGATATAAATTTTAAATAAATAAAATAAATAATTCTCTCTCACTGTTCCAGGACGTAGTAAGCGTGTTGTGCTGAATTTGTCCAGGCCTGCCAAGGGATCCTCTGCCTCACTAGGACATGAAACATTGGATACTGAACTCTTCCGATTACCTGATGATGCCTACTTACATTTTAACAGTATTTGCTAACTATTATGTAACACATGACACTGCCTCCATAGAACCCCTCACAGTAGCTTAGCCCAGAAGTCATGAAAGCTCTGGAGTACAGGACTGGGGTATTTTTACCATCGCTTTGTAGAGTATAACTGGAGGGAATCCAGCTTGCCTCCTAGCTGCCAGCTACTGCTCATACAGCTTTCATGGCTGCTGGGCTAAGCTCTGTTGGGAGCGATGCCCGTATTTACCCCAGGCTGACCTTGGCGTGGTGACCCATGGCCTAGTGACCGTGAGGCTTGATTTTGTAATTCCCTTTTCAATGAGCTTCCAGTGGTAGAATGCGGCAGCACAGCTACTTCCTAGTTTGAACAGATGTGATCGTGGCTGTTTTTAAATGGGCACGGCTGCCATGTGTGCTGGGTAGAGCGCTCATGCACGTCGGGTGAGAGCGTGCGTGGGGGGGGGAATTAAACTGGCCCATACCCACACTTTGTTTGACCTGCCCCCGCACACAGCTTCCCAGATTTTTCCCCAATGCTCCATGCGGTAGCGTGCCCCCCCATGCCACCTTCAGATGGGCATCTGGGTGTGTGGGGGATGGGTGAACCTGCGTGGGTGCATCTGGTCTAAAACCAGCCCATGTTATGCCTACCCTGTGTTCTTTGCATTGGCTATCTGTAGAATGGCAGGTTGAATTTAAGATTGTGCTGCTGGTTTTTAAGACCCTCAGCAGTATAAGCCCTGGTTATATTCAAGACCTGCTCCTGGAACCATGCCCTACTTGCTATCTGTGCTCAGATACCACCCGCTGTTTGGGAATTTCATCTTAAATTGCCAGGTGAACAGGCCTTTGCTATGGCAGGCCCCTCAGTGTGGATCTTGCTCCCTCCAGACGTTAATCTCATTTCCTCCCTCCTTACCCTCAAACAGCACTCAAAGACGTGTCTATTGTCCAGGTGCTTTAAGAGGATTCCCTGCTGGTTCTGTAGTTTTCTTCCTTCCCCTTTGCTTTCCCCCTTTCAACTGTTTTAGATGGATTTCAAGTTGTTTTACTGTATTTTTTTATTTTTTTTACTTTTAACTATTATGAAGTGCTCCAAGTGTCATTTGGTTGGGTGTGTGTGTGTGCTGTTTTTATTATTATTATTACTAGTACTACTATTTAGAAAAATCTGAGAGGTTGCTCAAGACCCACATTTCTGCTGACGACAAACAAGCATTCTCTTTTCCCCACATTCTGGAGGAGCTACACAATCCAGTGCTGTTAAGTGGACAAAATAGTAGAGAAGGAGGCAGGGTGAAACATTTCTCTACTTAACTGCACTGGACGGTATAGCTTCTCTTCAATGGGAGAAAAGGAAAACTCCCAGCATGTAACAAAGTAATTAAATAATTACTAAAGATTTTATTAATCATCCTCATCACCATCATGATTGTTGTTTATGAAGAAGCAGTGTTTTTAACTAGCTTCCCTGGTATCTCTTTCAAATGTCAACAGGTTGCTGTCAGAAGCTTTCAGAATCTGCTTGCTTAGTGTTATTGCTCACTGCAGCTGCGCATGAAGTACAACTCTGGTATGCATTATCAGCCTGTCATTTATGAATTATCCTTCCAATCTGGAGCATCAATTTATCAATATAACCTAGGGCAGATTTGGATGTTGAGCAAATACAAAGTTAATGTTATATTCAACTGAAGTCAATGGACATGGTCTATACATGCATAATCAAACAGAGATCAGATTTTAACCTTATTTCCTCTGTTTAGCTATTGATGAGGTCTCTTTTCCAGGCAAAGGACACAATCCTGAAACATTCTATGCTCTTGTAAATTCCATTAACTTCAGTGGGAATTTATGAGCATGTTTTAGCATTTTTTATGATTTCTGAGCATTTGTGAGTTTCAGGATTGCAGCTATAACCACTGCAAAGACACTGGATAAACACTTTCCTTTCCAGGATGATTGGAAATCCCTAGTGATTTTTTGAAGAGCTTGTCCACAGGAAAATTTAACCCAATATTACTTGCAATTCATTTTAAGTTAACTTTGGTGTGTCCATATGGCATTCGCATTTCAGGTTAACAAACTTGGGTTTGTTTTCTCTGCTCCAGCATGAAACCAACCTGGGAATTAATCCTGCTTCTAAACAGGTCTGCTTGTGTGGATTACCTGGGAAATTAGTCCTAATCTTTTTTTTTTAAATCCAACAACTGTGTTGACAGTCCCAATTTTAAACTGGAGTGAAGGGAGTTACTATATAAACACCACTCTGATTTATAGAAAGAATTCTAGGAATTCGATCAAAAGACTCTCAGCTGGCATCTCCAACAATTTCCTTTCCAATGGTAATTTATTTTGAGTTGCCAACAGGTTGAGTTGTGTTAAATTGTTCTATGTAAAGTGCTCCGAGTGCCATGGCAAGAGGACGCTATATAATAAATTATTATGAATTAATTATTATTATTATAGCTATAACTTTGGACCCATATACATTTGAGACGAATCTTTGAACTTTCCTAATACTATCTCTTTATGTACTTGCAAACAAAAGTCAAATTACATTAAAGAATTTGGCTGGCATATTTGTGACTGCCTATATCACTAACTGTTTGTAACCCATATTCACTGCATTTTCACCATTGGCAGCAATGGGGAAAATGCAGTGAATGTGTGTCCCACATACGGTAATGGGTTTTTTGGAAAGAATACACAGCCACCGATGCATTCAAAAATTAGAAGTTGTGTCTAAACTCCAGAAAGCATTAAAAGCACAAATAACTGACAGATGTTGGTAGTTAATTAGAAGAACAAAAGTTGTATTAAAATCAGACAAACTTTTGGATGCAATTAACTGATCTATACTTTGGTGTATGCATATTACATGCAAACCTCACAATAGCAATTCATAGTCACAACTGATATAGTTTTGCATATAATTTTTACCTTATCTTGATTATGAACCTTTAAAGTTAAGATCTTATCAGTAAAAAACCATTCTAAACCAGCTTAGCCCAAAGAAGCATTTTGATTGCCTAATTTAACTTTGTAAAGGAATAGTAAATCTTATAGTTGGTCTCTGTAAACCTCACAGCTGGAACATTCTAACACTACCTTGCAGCTTCCAGTGATCAAAGTAAGTTACTTTATATATCAAACTAAGAATTTCATAATGGAAATAATGCAACTCCAGGGGGGTGCAGTTATCATGAAATAATTACACTCCTGGGAGATTACAGACAAGGCTGTACCCCAGGGGTGTGATTATCCGATGATAACCACATCCACTGAAATTGCCTTATTGCAAAAATAATCTCCATTCACTGGTTAGATATTATTCAATAGGAGACTGTTTTTAAAAGGCAAGATTGTATTATTTTTTTTAAAGTTTGAATCACCAACTGGATTAGTACAATAGTCTGTATACAAAGAAAAATAAAATGAAACTAACTCAGATGGGGCTGTTACCATTTTCCCTGTTCACTGCTGTGTTGTGCTACACTTTTTTGGATCTTGAGAAATAGCTGTTTCCTCTTGCAGAACATGACTCTTATTAGCACTGAACGTGCATTTTAATTTGCGCAGGTCCAATTGTGAAGCTATTCTACATACCGAATCTTTGCTGAAATCAGTAGGAAGTCTGTATGTGGAGTAAATATGGTACAGAGCCCTAAAGGGCAAGGCGAACCTGTTCCTGTGCAAAGACTTAAAGGAAGGCATTTCAATATATCACAATGAAAAAGGTCCCCACTTTTTCTGGTTAATTATTAAAGATTATTATTGTAGAATTTGATTTAACAGTTACGGTTAAGGCTGAAATGCAACTTAATATCTAACATTTGCACAGAGGTTTCCATTTGCAAAATGGCTTTCAAACATTAGCAAACCAACGCTGATAATCAAAACAATCCGCTGGGTATGTGATATCCAGGGCTCTAAAGAGACAGGGAAAGTGGAGCAAAGATATTAATGACCTGAGGAAACCTTTTCTTCACTTGCTCATAACTCAGATACGGGCTGAAACTGGTCTCACTCTAAAGGCAGGGTTATTTTTATTCCCTTTTTTGCTTTTGAGGGGGCTGGGAGAGGAGACAGCAAGGAAAGCCAAACATTTTTTTTTTTAAATCCAGAAACACGTGCATGTCAGGTTATACACTTAATTACAATATAATCCCCCACATCCCACAAACTTCAGGAAACATTTTTTGTCCAGATTAGAGACACGTCTGGATATGAGAGGGTTCAGCACTAAACAGCTGGTTAACATTGGCTGTAGTCACCAGCTGTTCAGCCCAGGACATGCTATATGTCCTGCATGAAAGTAGTGAAGGAGCGTATATAACATATCCAGAATAAAGAAGAATCAGGAAGATTATACTGCAATAGTAAAATTGTACTGAGTGCCAAAAGCAAAGAAAGCAACAGTCTAGAGTTTTAAATATAACTGACAAATGGAATCTAAAACTGGCAATTAAAAGCAATATATGCTGTTCTTAAACATATAATGAACAAAGTGAGTAGGCTATTGTGCGCATGTGTATTTAAATCTAATAGTAGGCTCCTATCCTTAAACTGTCAACAAAACATCATAAAGCTATGAAGTGAGAATTTTGCTTGACAACAGATCATTAATATATAGCATTAATCCACAATTCCTTTCTCCCCTTCCTTCCCCATCTACAAAAATAAGATTCACCCAGCATTTAATTCACTTAGGTGAAACAGCTTCTGCACTGTGTAAACATTAAGCTCTTTGAAAGCAAGGACTGTCTCTTACTGAATGTTTGTACAGCACCCCAAATTTTAGTTGGGAGTCTTTAGGTGCTACTGTATCTACACAAATAAGTAACTAGCCAGTATGTGTGGAAAATAAGGCAGCATTGGACCTCTCACAAGCATAATTCCTCAACATAGCATACATCACCATTTGAGAGTATATTATCTAGGTACTTCTACTAGACAGCACCAGCGTTGATGGGGCAAAATAATGTTGGCACTGCTGTAAGAAGTGCTCAATACTTTCTGCAGGGAGTCTTTTGCTAGCGGAGAACAGTTTCAGAATATTTCACTTTTTTAAAACGTAGAGAAAAATCACCACTGAACTCAAGTGGCGTGAACACCTCAAAACTTACAGGCATTGACAATGTCTTGCCCAGCCATCCAAAAGCACTTGTCATCATATGGCTCTGCTCCCCTTGCGATCCAGTCCTTTGGCAAATCACTGCTATTCTGATGCCCAGTGAAACTGCACCTTTCTTTAGATCACAATACACTCACCTTTACAATGTCTTTCAGAATTCCATTCTAGTTGAATGGGAACTACTTAAAACATCAGAGAAAATAACTATGCTTCAAACTTATAACTAATACTTCAAGGAAAATGAAACAGAAGAGACAGTCCTCGGATAATACCAAGTGATATCTTAAGGTGTCAGACTAGTCACCAAATGGTACTCTTTTTACTTTGTCTCCTGATGTGGAGAAAGCTTCTAGCAAAGCAGAGAGCCTCAAGTTCTTTGAGATGTTGGGGAGCTGCACCTGCGCTGACTGGCCTGGGATGCTTCCCCAAGCAGTTCTCCTGTCATGCTCCACGGCCCCTTCCCTTGCATCTTACACTGTTGACAGACTTGTAGCAAGGCTATAAATAGGAGCAGAGTGTGAATTATCTCTGTTCCTTCCAACCTCCATATCAGAGCGTTCACCTCTTTAACAAGGGCTCCGATATAGTGAGGAAGGAGGGTGGGTGGTGCGAGTGACGATGCCCATCTGGAAAAAACCAAGGTTACAGGTAAGTAACAGTTACCTAGAAACTTGGTTCTCACCAAATAAAAGGAGAGGGCTCTCTTCAGGCCTAATGCGTGAAGAGCTATTTCATCCTTGTTGGAGTGAGGTCTTAGAAAGAATACTGGAAGGGTGATGTCCTGGGCAGGCTGCCTAGGTCTGGGCCTTGGGCAACATTTTCTGGGGGGGCGGCAATTCTGGCACCGACTCTGCCCCGCTCCGTTTTTGTTTTTCTCCCTTCACAGCCGAAGCCTGCTGCCTGGGTTCCCATCCCTCACCTGCCTCTGCCATCTGCCTGCTAGTAGTGCTGCAGCAGCAGGACACCTGTAAGATAAAGCTGTTTGTAAACAAACAGCTCCTCCCCACGTGAGTGATCAGAAGGTTGTTGCCTTGTAAAGAAGGTTCTTCGAGATAGCTCCCAACATTCTCACAATTGGGCTGTCATGCTCACCCTATTCAAATAATAGACCACGTGATGGTCTCGAGCTCCTCTACTATAAAAAGCACTCTCCCCCCTCAGAATGACAGTTCCTTCCAACCCTTTCTCTTATACACATCTAGATGTGTATAAGAGACAGCACACACACACACACACAGAGCCACCGGGGGACACACCAGTTGCTCCATGCATGGGGACAAGCAGGGAGTGAGTGGGGATGTGTGTTAGGCAGGTGTGCACACGCACCCAAGTCACTGCAGGCGCAGGCGCCTTATCATTCACATGGAGCTCCCCCACCCATGAACACGCAGTGTGGGGGCGGGGCTTGGCTTGGGGGCAGCAGCTTGAGGACCTAGGGGCGTAAAATTCCTAAGTCTGGCCCTGGTTCTGGGACACGTGGAACTGAAATACTACCTTGGGTTTAAAGGAGGAAGGGAGTCTTAGGGTTACTTTGTCCTTACGGAAGATAATATAGGGTTGGTCTATGCATAGTGCTGCCATCTCTCCCACTCTCCTAACTGATGGTTGGAGACTTTTAGGGATAAAAGGTGAAAGGTCCATGTGGCTAAAGGCTTAAAAGGTGGTAATATAAGCCTTATTAGTACCAGATTTAAGGCTCATAGTGGTCATGGGTTCTTGATGGGGGGATACAGATTGAAAATGCCCTTCATAAACCTCCTTTTAAAAGGTGATATCAGCCATGCTGTTTGGTGTAAGGATTTTGTGCTGGAATGCAATATTTTCCTTTGTTCTGAGTTAGTGGAAGCCTTCATCATCTTACACACATGGCTGTTAGTTGAGTGTACCAACTGGGCCAGACTGGTGCTATTAGAATGCATGTAGCTTGATCTTCAAGTATATTCTGCAGAAGCTTGGGAATTAGAGGGAAGGGTGGAAAGGCATATACCAGGCTGTGACCCCAGTGAATGAGGAATGCATCATTTATTGACAATTGTGTGTTTTGCTGCACTGTAGAAATGGGCGCATTGGACGTTGTTTACTGTTGTGAATAGATCTATGTCCGGTTGGCCTCATAGACTGAAGATCTTGTGTTATTGATGTTTTCAACATCCATTTGTTTTGTTCCGTTGCATGTCTGCTGAAGCTGTTCGCTACGGCGTTTGCTTTTCCTCCTACATGGGTAGTTGTTAGATGTAGGTCACGTCCTATTACCCAGTTCCAAAGCTTTATGGCTTTCCTGCAGAGGTGGGCTAAGTGGATGCCTTCCTATCTGTTTATGTACCATACTGCTGTGATGTTGTTGGTGGGTAGTTGTACTACTCGGCCTTGGATATGTGGGAGGAAGGCTTTCGTGGCTCTTAGTTCTAGCAGGCTGATATGGAACGTGCATTCCCCTGTATTCCAGAAGGCCACTGACATGTATATCCCATCCTGAGAGGGAAGCATGGTAGTAATGATAACTTGCAGGGAAGCTTAGAGGAAGGGCATATCCTGCAACAGGTTCTCTTCCACTGCCCACCAACGCAGAGTACAGACGATGGTATAGTGAGATAAGTGGGTCTTGAGTTTTGTGTAGTGTAGGACGACAGTTGTAGAAGCCACATAGTCCAGGATTCAGAAGGTCCCTAATGAGGGATGGGGAAGGGGGTTAAACTTGTGATCTCTGCTTGGGAGCATTACTGGCGGTGCTAGAATGCGGTCCAGATCTCTGTTTTGTCTTGTAGGGTCTTCAGGACTGGGGGTGTGGCATGGATGTGGGGAAATACTTTCTGGATTGCTGGATATAACCAGAAAGATACCCTGTGGTCTTGTATCTCCTCTTAGTTTTATAAGTGACACCAATGGCATAAGTTGTTCTTCTGGTATCTTTAATTCGGGCGAAGACGTCATTAGTATTAGAGGTGAAGAGCCCCTCCTCATCAAATGGGAAGTTTTCTATCATGTTCCCATTTTGATACAAAAGGGTAGTTGACCTTAACCAAACATGTCTCCTCATTGCGGTGCCATTGGCTACAGCTCTTGCT
Source organism: Sphenodon punctatus (assembly GCA_003113815.1). Lineage (NCBI taxonomy): Eukaryota > Metazoa > Chordata > Lepidosauria > Sphenodontia > Sphenodontidae > Sphenodon > Sphenodon punctatus. The sequence goes on from QEPC01008869.1 coordinate 2,285,044, forward strand.
GCTGAGTTGATGATGTGTGTCATACGCCTTTTACACGAGACAGACCCATGCATGCACACACAGGTCCTTGGTGTGTGCATGTATGGGTGCCACCCGTGAGAACAGTACAGCGAATGGGCGTACGTGTGCACACTCCCGCAACCCACTCATCTCCACCCATCACCCGTGCATAGAGCAACCGGCGAAAGGCAGGTTACTCCATGCATGTAGATGGCTGGAGGAGGATGGAGATGGGTGTGTGCCTGTCTGCACCCACCCCCAAAGCAGTGCTCCACCCCACCCCCCAACCTTTTAAAAAGGGCCAGTCTCCAACTGCGATTGTGCCAAAAATAGACCCTCAGGCAGCTTTGAGTGTGTCAGCCTGTTTCTTGAACTCAGGGGGGGCGGGGGGGGAGAAGGTCTTGTAAAATGGGGTTCAGGCTTTCCCACAGAAGATACTGGTAGGCCGACATGTTGTTAGAAGCCCCAAGTATCACTGGAAAAGGTCCATCTCCCCAAAATGTCAGTGTTCCTAGCCTCTCAATCCAATGGTGATATCTCATTGAATTAATTTTGTTGTTGCTTGGAGGAAGCTTGTAGTATAAGCCTTGTACTACCATCAAGTTGAAAATTGGATTTCTAATAAACAGTGATTTTCTGGTGGTGCTGGGTAAAACACACCAAACTGTGCATCTATTGGGTGGGTAACTGATGGAGCCTTCCAATGAAGTCTCGAGTTCTTCGTGAGCTTCTTAGAAAGAGGTAATGTGACTTTTGCTGGGGTGTGCTTGTTAAGTATCTTAGGCTGCTTTCACACATTACAAAATGGGCTATTATAATAACCTGAGATAATAGTGGGTATTATAATTCCACAATTTTTGTAATGTGTGAATGCACTTCCCTTTTTATGCTGCGAGATCTCAGGTCATTGTAAAAGCCACATTTGGTGGCTCTTTCAATGACCCAAGATCTTGCATCACGAAAGTGCATTCTCATATTACAAAAATTGCAGAATTGTTGGTGCCCTGCCATTCAAGCTGGAGAGTATGATCCCAGCTGTTGACTAAGTGGATTGAAAAGGGGGAAGTATTGATTACCAAGGTGGTAAAGCACCCTTGCTCTTCTCCAGCAGGTCCAGATCAGTGTGTGAAATAAGCTGGAGGGGTGCATAGGCTTATCACTGTTTAGATAGGAGGAGTGCCGTAAGAACATGGGAGACTCCACTGTAGAGCCCCTTGGTGTTGCATATGACATGGGTGGGATAGACACTGGGGTCTGTGGTGGCCCATGCACAGAGATTGCTTCCGTCTATGGTGGAGTAAATGGGGGGCGATCTGGGTTTTCCTTATGTTTCTTTGAAGCAGTATTGTCTTCTCCTGCTCCATCCCCCGTTATCTTTAGTTTATTTGGTTTTCTTTGGATGTTCTTTTTCTTCTGGTCTCCATGCAGGAGAAGAAATTACTATTTTCTCTGGAAATGGATGATCAGTGCAGAGGCTGTCAGTATGGAGATGGTCAGTGCTGACGAGGGGATACTGATGGTGCTGGAGATGGTGTCGGTGCCAGTGACGGTGTCCGATTTGGTAAGTAAGTATCGTGTAGGGTGAGACAGTGCCCAGGGTGGAATTGGTGCCAGGGAGGACAGCAGTGCTGTGGACGGCAGCACTGAGTCAGGTTTCTGCGGTGCAGCTGTATGGGATCAAGAAGAGGTTTTGGGAAGCTCTCCCAGTGCCTCAAACATCTTTTTAGTGAGAAGGAATTGTAGGCACATCTTTTGGTCTTTTATCACCCTGCCTGAGAGGCTAACACTGGTGCTCCAAAGTTGGCACTGGCTGCCTGTAGCTTTCTGGGGACAATTCAAGGTGCTGGTTTTGACCTTTAAAGCCCTAAACAGTCTGGGTCCCATATATCGGAAAGACTGCCTGTCTTACCATGTTCCATTGCGGCCTGTATGGTCAGCCGGGAGCGTCCTCTTGCGGGTTCCATCTGTTACCCTTGTCCATGAGACGGGGGTGCACAGGAGGGTGTTCTCTGTTGCTGCTTGTTTTGTGGAACTCCCTTCGCCAGGAAGTTCGCTTGAGTCTTAGCATGGGCACCTTTCAGAGGTGGTGCAAAACTTTTTATTTGGAAAAGCATTTGGTGGGTGGGAATGGGAGAACTTTTATTGTTTGAATTTTATTACTGATGTTTTATTAATTGTGAGCTGCCCTGAGCCTCTATAGGAAGGGTGGCCTATAAATGTGAATAAATAAATAATTTTCCAGACAAAAATCAACAGGCCAGTTCAAATCACTTACATGGTGGTACACTGGAAGCCTGACCAGCATTGGATGATGCAACCGGCCATTTGACTGCAGTGCTAAAGTGCAATTTTACAGTTACTCCACAAGAAATATCTCTGCACCTCACAGGGAGTCATCAGCTGTGTTATTTGCTATAAGAATCATTACCAACTATTAAGACCAAGAACTTGGTTACAGGTAAGTAACCTTCATGTCTAGTTTAGGAGTGGGGAACCTTTCCCCCTCCCCCAGGGGCCACTTTGAAAATGAGTACATGCTCTGAGAGCCACATAGAAGTTGGGGGCAGGGATGCTTAAATGGTGCACTCAGGGTGGGGAATCAGAGTTCTAATCATATTTACAAATTTTCACTTAAAGGCAGTAGGGCTACAGAGATTTTCACCAATTGAGTGCTTGGCTTTAAGGACCATAAAATGGACCATACTGCTTTGGCTTCTGTTGTTCTTCTGTCAGATCTATTCTTTAACTGATGAGAAAGGATTGTAGCACTCCCTCTAAAATGCAGGTGTTTACTAGAGACATGGATGTCAGGGTTATCCTTAGTTACTAACTAGATAAACTTGTAGGTGTATGGCCTCCATTTCTCCACTTTAGGCCTGGCCACAGAACCAAACCAAGATCCATCCTGGATTAGCTAGAGAGCAATAGTAGGATTCTTTCACTTCCTGCCCGGGTCTAGCTGGGATCCAAAACTTAAGACATACTGAAAGCTGTGACAGTAAGAGACCTTGTGATAAGGTCCTGAATAGAGCTTGTTGTTTTGGTACATTGTGTACAGTGGTAAGAACCTACTGTCCTGAAAAAGGAGGTATTATACAGTCATATGTATAAATAACACCACCACCTTTATTGTGCTGGCCAAATGGCCTTGACAATCAAATAAGTATAAATGATGTAACCATTTGTTTCTGACCAATCATCTCTGATCTTTATGGTTCTTTGTCTTAAATCCTATACAAGGGGTCATCAGCTTGAGCCCCATAGACCTATTCCTGTCTGTAAGCTGTCTAGGTCTCTTGGGCCTCAGTCATTTCGCGAGTGGCTGATCTCCCAACAGAATAAAAATTATTCTGCTTTAGCACCACTCCCTGTGTTTGGAGGTTTGTGTTATTCCTCCAGGGGACAAGGCTACTGGTTTTGGTCCTTGGGATGCAACAAAACTAGCTCAATAGTCATAGGCTTTTTTATAGAGGAAAATGTAAAGAGACAAAGGGCTTTTAAAAATTCCATTTTAGAATTTGGAACTCTTTTTAAAAAACAAACTTGGTATTGTGAAAAAATCCTCATCTATTTTCATTACTATTTGTTGGGAAGACATGTAACATTTCTTTTCTGCTTAGAACAACCTTGTACAAAGTACAGTTTATTGATTGATTTGATGCTGTACTGGTGCCAAAAAACTATGGGTGATTTCAGACGTTACGGTCGCCCGCTTCACCACAGTGGATTCCCAGTGGCGGCGAACTGGCTAACCACCCCCTGCAGGCAAGAGAGGCCCCAAACAGACGTGACGGGAGCGGGACCACAGCAGGGTATCGGACCAGCAGACCACAGCCCGGGGCAGCACAACAGATGTTACGCTGATCCCGGGCCGTGGTCAAAGCACCCGGAAGGCGCCAGGGCGGCTTGTCCCAGCTGCTGCTGCTGTCCCTCCACCGCCTCCATGTACAGCATGACCACCACCCCCTCCGCCTCCTGCCTTGCTCTCTCGCCCTCCGCTCTCCTCTCCCTTCCACCTCGTTCCATCCCGCCACGTCCCCCCTGTTGCTGTGTGCCCTTTAAATCTCCCTCCCCGGCCTGTGTTGTTGCTCGTTGCCTGGCAGCGACGCTGCATGCTTTGTCCCCGGCTGGGAATCATGTTGCTTGATTCCGGCCGGTGGTTGCCGTTCAGTCGTTACTTTTTTTTTTGTTTCCCGCTGGGAATCGCTTTGATCACGCTTTTGGAGATGGTCTGGGCCAGAGCTCCAGAAGCGTGGTTATTTTTGACCCCTGGTGGGGATTGACTCTGGTGAACATCTGGTGCCCGCGAAACAGACGTTCAGGGCGCTTTGGCCCCGACGCGGGATTGACCGTGGTTCACTGTGGTTGACTGTGATCTCATAACGTCTGAAAATACCCTATGCTGACTACTGCTACAATATGTCACTTGTCTCTCCTTGTTTTTTATACTTCTGTGCAATAATATATTGTTTTGTGGGAAGGTTCAGTCTACAAGTTCGCGGAACATTAACAGGCCTTACTAGGGTGGAAATAAGGATCAGTTATACTTCCTGTGGACACCTGAATGTACAGGGATGGGATAACAGTTAAAACATTTGGAAGTGCTATGAATTACAGTTTTGGCATGGTTTCTTAAAATTTACAGATTTTTGTTAGCTTTTTTAAAAATGAAAGTGATACTGAATAATCACAAGCATTTACTGGGATTCTTAGCTAGTGTTCCCTTTTCTTTAATGTATAACAAATGTTATAGTGGTCTATTCATCTTTCAAACAGCATTCTTTACTGCTTCACCCAGATTAAACAGGTGTAGTTTAGGACATTTACTGTTGTCTTTTACTGTTCATGGATATGTCTAACCAGTATAATAAAACATTAATACTGCCATTTATGTTTACACAATACATTGCTGGTAATTTATTTATTATGAAATTGAAGTTATGGGCCTAATGATCAGAAAAGACAAAATAATTATCTAGAGATACAAAGATGATGATAGATACTACCATGATATAAACATTCATAATATTTAGGAAATTTATTAAGGTCCACCCAGCAAAAATAACCCTTATCTCTCTTTCCTTTGTGGCCATGGAAAAACCTGATTGCTAAGACCGGCAACAGCGTTCATGGCTGCTGCATCTTTTGCAAGGTAAATATGGTGATTTTGTATTCTTCTTACTGCTCCCTCTCAAATAAAATATCTTCAGATGTAGCTCCCCTGGAGATCTTACACATGCAACACAGAGAAATAACTTGTTTCTGCTTTATGGAGAAAACAAAGGATAAACTCTCAGGACACAATCCTCAAACCACTTATTCTGGAATAATCCCACTGAAATCGCAAAATCAATGGAGCTACTCTAGCGTAAAGGTGCAGTCCTCCATCCATTTAAGTCAATGGCTCAGCTCCCACTGATTTTAATTGTGGAGGATTGTACCCTAAGTGATTTGGGAACCGTAGCATCAGTTTATACCACTTGAGAGTTAATCAGAAAATGTGCCAGATCGGCTGTGTCTCTTTTATTGCACTCCTAAAAACTATCAGGGAAGATGACCAGGTATATAGGCCCTTTTCAAACGGGCCAGGAGGAGCTGCGGTGCATGGGGTGGGGGGGGGATGATGTGTGTGCGCTGCGGTGGGCACGTAGTGTGTGGGCAGCCCGTTATATGGACGCCCACCCATTTCCACGCACGGAGGCACCTCTGTTTTGTCCGGTGCCTGTGTGTGGGGGCGATGGGTGGAGCGTGAGAGTGTGCCCCCCCCCGGCTGCACAGGACTGGTGTGGCTGTCTGTATGAAACCCAAAGAGTTTATCTTTGATGCTGTAGTGGTGCACTTAGTGTAGCTATGAATGGTGAGAACATATCCTATATGTACAATACTTTCAAATTCCACTTTAAAACAAGAGTCTCTTATTTGATAAGTATGTCTGAAAAGTGTAACTTTTTCTTCATTTCCATTTTTTTCCCACACCAATTATTAAAAAGTAGCCAAATGGATTTTCTTTGGCCTTTGCAAATAAAACTCCTTCCTAGGTTGAGAGAACAAGCACAAGAAAAATATTTGGCAGAGTTATAGCACATTGAACACAGACTCAGAATGACTGCCCTCTTACCCATGAATATAGGGGCCCTATTATGATGGTATAATTTTCAGACAATGCCCCAAAGCAAAGCAGCATACTGAATTAAATTAGAGCCTTCCAAGGTTTCAGCATCATATATATCTTAGCCCTGGGGAGGGGGAACTGTTGCACCGCCAGAGGTCAGAACCATGCCCCTGCAGGGCTCTGTGGGCCAGAGTGTTCTATGTGGGGAGGGGAGAGATAGCATGCCCCAACTCCACAGTGGGCATGGCTAGCTCCGAAGCACTCTGTGGCCGCCTGGTAGCAGTAGTAATCAAGGTAGGGAGAAGCCTCTGAGGGCCAGTGGCGGGCAGCCATGAGACAGCAACAGATTGCTGGCCAGAGGTTCCCTACCCCTGTCTTAACCTCTCTAAATAAGACACGATCATAATCTGATTGTGCTGAAAGACTAACCGTTTATACATCCAAATTGTAGAGTTCAGCTTCCATCCTTAGCCTCCTTTCTCATAATGCTAAGAAGGATGCCTACTGTAATGGTTGTCAAATAGGAACTGAACTGATTGTAAGACTATTTAACATTTGTGTGTGGTCTGAAGTGAAATATACTACTGCATGAAAATTTCTTCATCCTTTTATACATGCCTCTAATAGAATTAGAACCTCTCAGGAGTTTTATTAGAACTGCAAAACTGTTAAGGAAAGGGGGATCACAGTCTTAGGTCAAATGATTGAAAATAGAATATTACAGTCCTCTTCAAGTACTCAAAGACAGAGGGTGAAAACAGACATGACGCTAACCACCCTTTAACCACCCTTGGTGGTTATTTATGCATGTTGCAGGGCTGTATTGGTGCCCTATGCAGCCCTGAAACATGCATAAATGACCACCAAGGGTGGTTAAAGGGTGGTTAGCATCATGTCGGTTTTCACCCAGTGAAGGACGCTGTGAGGTCCAAAAGCTTGCATACCTCCAACAACTGTAGTTGGTCCAATAAAAGATATAATTTTACTACTTTGTATCTATAAGACAGTGCGATACATGCTAATCACATATACTTAAGATTAAGGAATGTGGTATGATCTAGCAGTAAAATACATCATAAATAGTTCTAGTCAACATGCAAGATTTGTTCAAGAAGCAACACAACTTTAACCTGAAGACAGATTTGGAAAGTGGCAAAATAAAATAATCAAGTGATTAAGAAGTTTTAAACGAGTTCACCACACAAGTTGGTGTGCTCTTACTCCTTCTGCTCTTGGTTTGAATTTGAATTTTTGAATTGTGGTCGGGATGATTTTGATGGTCCATTCTACTTAGTAATTTACAATAGAATCCTCTTCCATTCAGCAAGTAGGATCACATGGCTGCTTCACAACTTAGCAGGCTAGGAGGGGCAGAGTGCTGTCATCATGATAAATCAAAATATTTTATCATGCCTACTAATTTAATTTGTTAGCTCTTCTTTAGAATCAGGAATATAAGTATCTTAAAAAATATACTTGCTAGAAATGAGAATCTTTTGTTTTCTATTTCACTAACCATTTGTAACATGATGTATTTGTGTATTCCACAATTACAGCATGACTGAGAAAGGACTTCAAATGATCACATTGTGAATACTACAATTTAAAGGACATTTCTGGTGCCTACCTGATCCGTCGTTAGAAACTGAACTTGCATTAATTCCAGAAAGGCCAAACAGAGGGCATTCTCGGTCAGTGTTTACATGCCCCCACTTGTGGCATTTAATACATCTTACATTCCGCACCTGAGGAATAACCAGTATTGACATAACCGAGTTAATTTTATATTTTAATTATTGGCTATATTTTTCCATCTAGGGAGGTGTTTAACTGAGCAAGAGACAGTACAAGTAAGATGAATATCAGATTCTTAAACATTTAGAATTGATCTAAAGTATCCCAGAAGTGAAAGGCACAAAACTTGCCTGGATACCAAATGGCTGATCTCGTATGTTCATGTCATCCTTAGCATATCTGTATGTACAAAAAGAAACACAGATTTAATTCTCAAGGTAATGAATACAACCCTCAAACAAATCGATTCCGCCCAAAATATATTAAAAAAAACAGACTACTACTACTAGATTACTTTGTGGTTACATTTTCAACATGAATCATCTCTGACTTTAGATTCAAGTAGGAAGAACTTCAAGTAAATGAAAAGTGTATTTAGTTTCCCTAACGAGAGAAAACACTGTAGTTTGCGGAGATGGTGTGTTGTACAAACTTAACTAATTAACCAGGAGAAAGCATAAGAGAAACTACTTGTCTGACATTTAATACAAGGAAAGAAAAGGAAAAAGGAGATGGATGAAAAGAGGAAATTTTATCCAGGTAAAGGAATAACACTTACTTTTCTCGTGGGGCTACTTTCTGCCATTCAAATTTGTACTCAGTTTCTCCTCCCTCTTGCTATTAAAAATGAAATATAGAAAAGTTGAAAAATATTTCTCAAAGTTTGAAATTTATAGCAAGTAAATGTAAATAAAATATGTAAGAAGTGAAGTTTTAATTACCTCCTTTGTCTCTTCTTTGATTATCAGAAAGCATGAAAAAAACACGACATCACATTAGACATGCACAACAGGTTGTACTTATCCATGCTGAAAACATAACTTTTAAAAGGTAAACAGGATGACCATATAGATATTCTTCTCTTAAAGTGAATAAACCTTACGAAGTTTGTAATGCTGTAAAATTTTCTGGAAACATAGGTAAATAAAGATTTTTTTTCTCAGACACTAGTTTTGTTTTTATACTGTTCTATTTGTCCATGTTTTGGTATCATAAATAATTGATTATGTAACTGTTTTAACTACTGATTATATGGTGCCGATTGAATGGAAACAAAACTTAATACTGTATGAAGAGACTACTTCCCAGATATTTCAAACCTTTAACATAACAGAAGGAGAATATGATTATCTTGAATTTAGTTTTAAAGTCTACATTCTTTAATACATTAGCATGACTGAAACTGAATAAAATATCCTAGTATTAGGATGTCCAGATTTCAGTTCTGAAAAAAATCTCTAAAACTGGATTTCATGGTAAGGCATTAATACTGTCTTGGGTAACAACCTCTATCATGTACATGGTTTTTTGTTTTGTTTTTAAAAAAAAATCAGAACAGCTTTGGCCGTTTTCACATGGATGACCCCCCCGCCCCCCTCAGTGTTCAGGTGGGTGTGCAGTGGTGGCGGTGGGGCAGTCCATGTATACGGCTGCCGGTGGGTGGATAGGTGTGTGACGGTGCGCCCGTGTAAACACCACGGGCGGCGGGTGTTTGTGCGTGCGTGCTCCTGCTGCACACCCACCTCCAACCAAGGAATCCTCTGACAGAACAGAGGATGCTCCATGGGTGGAGGTAGGTGTGTGTCTGTGTAAACGCGCACCCACCCACTTCTACTCGCCGCGCCACAACACCCGCTCCCTACCCACCCCCGTCCGTATATGAACGGCCTCTACTTAAGTTACAGTTGCTTAAGTATAACAGCTATATCAGCCCTGATTATACAAATGCAAGTGTGGATAGACCATTAAAGTTCTCATTCTATGGCTGGCTCATATTTTGTAATGAATAATATATTTGAGAGATTTAATGGGACTAGTTGGGAGTACGTTATTTGAGGACTGTGGCCTTTGAAATTCCTAGGATAGTTTATACAAGTACCTGTCTTCTTGTGGCTATCCATCCATCCTCTCTCAACATGGACTGCTGGCTTAATGATACAGTGGAACCTATTTCTTTACTTAGCTAGCTGAAAATCTGATTATTTTCACAGAAACATCAATAGTCTCACTCTTAGCAATCATTTAACGGTGCTGCAGTGAGGACTCTTATTACCAAATCTTTATTATTTTGACAAATATACAACCCTACATTTACTAGTCAGGTAGGAAGCATAATTGCTAATTAAAACAAAACTACACTTATCAGGGCAAATGAATAAATTCTATTTTGTTACCGAGAACCATTTAAGAGGTTTGTGTTTTCTTTCTTGCTAATTTGCAAAATGTGGTAATCCACAATAGTTCTCCCAATCATTAGTGAGATTCTACTATACTTCCCAGCAGGGGCACAGCATGTTAATACAAAGTGGGTCTGAATCAATCAGTTTTCTCACTAGAAACCATTGGAAATCAGTTTCATTGTTGCTATAAAGGAACTTCTATTTATATATGTATACATTCTTTGGTTAAAAGGGACATACAAAAACAACTAGAAATCTAGTCATTTAAAAATGGTATAAGTTGCTTCAGATACTAGGCCTGCACATTTCTGTGGTTTTACAATTATTTTTTTCTGTTTTTATAAAATGTTTTCTACATGTGTGGAAAGGTAAACAGTAAATTATTTGTACATGCAAGGGCAAAACTGACTCAGTTCTGTCAGGCACTACAAGCAAACCAAAGCAAATACCGCCCCCCGCCCCCAAGCTATTACATTTACAGTAATGACAGTAAGTATAAAAAAATCACTGCCAAACCTGTCTTTTTAAAGGAGTTGCTTCAACAGAAAAAGAACACCCCACTCTCAGTGGAATTGTGTCTGCCTGCCTTGAAGAGACGTATGGGGCAGGGTAGGAGCAGGGACCTCCCCTCTCTCTTCCACTGATGCAGGGGTGGCCCTCACAGGCCAATGGGGAGATAGAGAAAGGCACCTGGTGCACAGAGAGCCGGGCAGGTAAGCCAGCCAGTGTCTCCTCCTCTCTCCCTAATTGAGCCATGCGTCCAGGTGTTTCTCACCCAGCCCTCCCTTTCATGCATTCTAGTGATGTGCTTGCTTTTCCTTGTGAATTTGGCATCTTAACTGCTGTGGGCTCTGCACTGGTCGCTGTTTTCAGGGCAGAGAAGGAATTTTTCCGTCGGCCTAATTGGCCTTAGGAGCAGACAGGTTTTTTTCCCTTCTCCGCAGTAGTTATGATTCGTGCCTGTTGTACGTGTAATGTACTATTCTTCTTTCCTGTCGCAACTGGTGGCAGTTAAGGAACCATGCTGTAGTGAGGCTCCCTATGAATTAGGGGGCATGACTGCACCCCATCACCACTTGGAGAGTGGAGGGGTTTTAAGGGTGCATTACCTGGTCCTAGGCTTGGGACGGCTGGACTGGGGCTGTACCCTGCCCTGACCCAGGAGGAGGGGGACCTCGAAGGGTGAGGTAGACGGGTCAGGGGTAGCCCAGCCCCCTTCCTGCTTTATACAGCATGGTTCCTCTCTGCACACAAGGTATGCTCATCGGTTGGCTTACGGATGTTGGTGTGTCATGCAATAAAGTTGTGGTCAAGGCCTTTTTATCCATGCTTGTGTATTGTCTGTTATTGTGGGCACAAATAGTTATGGCACTTTTTACAGTTAGCAAACTCTTCTATAAGGGTTTTTAATCAGGGACTCAAGGTGCAAAAGGCTAGTTACTTCCTATTTATTATATTTAACATCCTTTGTTTACTTACTCTTTCAAAATTAGATATTGTGATTCAAGATTGTGGTGGATTTTTATAGTTTCAACAGAACTGTATAATTTACACATATATTTGTAATCTCATAGTGTATATGATATCTAGGATCACGAGCATGTGTAAACAGTAAGTTATTGTCTTTTATGTATTTTTTGTTGCTGAGATAAGGTTTTAGTGTTTATAAACACAAATCTATAAAAATAAATCAATAAAAAATTGAATTGCAAAAAATTATGTTGTGGCTAGAAGAAAATCTCACTTTATTACACGAGATTTTTACTGTAAGCCGTTACTTTATTCATGCAACTGACGGTATTACTGGTGGGGAAAAAATGCTAGTGTTTCATATACTGATAAACACATTATACGTAAACATAATCCATGCAAGGTTTTAAGGGATCAGAAGTACCTTTCTTTGCTCCAGGTGGGGCCTCATACATAAAATTAAGACCATTCTTCACACGCTCATCACCCATAAGCAATCTACATTAAAAGAAAAGAGTTATACCACAGGAAATAAAGGAACCTACATTACGTACTAACAAGTTAAAGATGGGAAATACAAAGTGTGACAACATTTTAGAATTTCAATATAAAATATTCAAGGTTAAACATTAAAATAATTTTGAGACTGGCCAATGACTTTGCTAGCACAGTTGTGCTCCACAACATACTGTAATAAATAATGTTTCAGGCATGACTTTGCGACAGTCACTTCAATGCTGGAAGTAACACTTTGTACACCCAGAGCTGTGGGATGCAAATGTACCACAAAACATTTGTTAAAATTTAGCTTGGAAGCTCCATATCAATCTCTGATTGTTACCTAGGCCACAATCCAATAAATAGTTAATTCTATGCAGTTGGGCCTTATTTCTGTTTCTCCTGAAGTGTTTACACAAACAGAGCACTAAGGGCATTTTCACACAAGACACTCTTCACCCACTATACATGTTACAGGACACCCATAAGGCAACCCTGAAACATGTATAGTGGATGGGTGGGTGGGTAGTGGGTGGAGAGTGTCTTGTGTGAAAATGCCCTAAGTTGAAGTTATTCAGGAGTAAGAAGAAAAGTATGTGCTCTTGAAAAACCAGAATGTACCCTGCTTTGGTTTGCATTTTGAAGTAACTGTGTGAATACTTCTCAGTATAAGGGTAGTGATCTTTAGTTCAGTGATCATCTCAGCTGGGGGGAAACGGACACACATTACTTTGATTTACACTGTCTGAACACTACCAAATGGCTCGTTAATTAAATTTAAGTTAACTACCTCACTTCAGTAGTGTTCAGACAGTGTAAACCCACATCATAACGCTGATTTGATTAATCTGAAGTAACGACTCCCTTTAAATCAAAGTAGTTAATTTTGTTTCTCTCTGTTCATCAGAACATGGCTTCAGGGTCATAAGTAGAGTTTAAAATTGAATTTACATAAATAAGGTGACTATTAAAAAAAAAAAAAAAAAAAAAAAAAGCTGTTGAGAAGAGCAAGGAGGAAAAATGACCAAGAACAAAAGGATAGAATAGAATCTAACTTATGGTCAAGTTTGAGAATCACTATCCCAAAGTGATAACTCCCAACTTGCAGTAGGGACCAGGTGAGACCAGAAGGGAATTACAGAAGTTTTAGACCAGGACTGGGGAAACTCTAGTTCAGGGCTCTCAACCTTTTCCCAGTCACGAGCACTGGAGTGATGTAAGTGACTACATGGGAGCACTGAATGAATAATTTGCATAATAATATGCAATGAATAATTTTCATCGATTAAGTCTCCCATCTGCAATTCAATTTAATCCATTTAAATGGAAATTGAGATAATTAATCAATTAACTCCAGATCACATGGACTTTAATGGATGAAGAACTGTTTTGAAGTGCTCCTGAGCACTGCTGACAGCTGGGTTGGTGAGCACTTTCACACATTGCCCGAACACTCTGGAGCTCCAGAGCACCAGCTTGAGAATCCCTGCGCTAGCTCCTGGGCCAAATATCACCGGTGGCTGGTTTTCCTTTGGCTCAGTACCTGGATCTGGCCCATGGATCCAGTCCCTATCCCCAATCATTGAAGCAATACACTCAAGGGGAAGGGAGCAGAGATGAGGATTTGAGATAGATCAAGTGAACAGATCTATGCCCTTGACCAGGTTTGAAGCAGGCATGATGGTAGTCAGACTAGAAGTACTACCAGCAGTGGAATTTGTCCATATTTGTGAAAACAGCCAAGGTCTCTCCTCCCTTGCCCCATTCCAAGCACAACCCTCCTCCCACCTATCCTTCTCTCTCACACACACGTCCTATCTGTTTCACGGAGCTTGTACTAAATTTCAAAGGGACCGCCGGAAGAGAAAAGGTTTCCCAGTCTTGTTTTATACTCAAATGTTTTTCTGTCTTCTCTTAAAAATATACCAGGAGGAAAAAAATCTCTATATTTTATCTTCAGATTGATAAAAATATGTAAGTTCTCACCTGTTGTCATAAGATTCCTGTTCTTTAAGGTACTGCTGCATTAGCTCTTCTTGCTTCTTCTTATCATAAGATATTTTCTGTTCTGCCATCAATACCTTGTTGGAACACATTATTTGATAGTTAATTTTAAGTTTCCTTTATATAAACAAATCCTATTGCAGTACACCTTGCATACAAATAATTTTCTGTATCACGGTTATATGTTAGAATGGGTTGCAAGTTTATAAGAATAAAACATACTTGCAAACACAATAAATAAAATAAAACAATGCTATCAAAATGCCAATAAGTCATCATAAGAAAAGGTCATATACTTTTCTATGTGCAGAAAAGATATTTTTATCTGTGTGTGTGAGAGAGAGAATGAATCTTCAGACTTCTGAGGTGCTAGACACAGGTGATGAGTTTCAAGAAGCTGGTCCGGAGGCTGCAGCTGGTGCAGAATGCTGCGGCCCGTCTCCTTATGGGGGTGGGTTGCAGGGAGCATTTGACACCTGTGCTCCGGGCTCTGCACTGGCTGCCTATAAAGCACCGGGCTAGGTTCAAGGTGCTGGTTTTGACCTTCAAAGCCCTCATGGCCTGGGCCCTGCTTATCTGCGGGACTGCCTCACTCCCCATGTGCTCGTGCGACCTTTGAGATCGTCCGTAGGAGCCTTTTTGGAGGTTTCCCAGGCGAGATGGGTGGCCACCGATGTTAGATCTTTTTCGGTGGCTGCCCCTGTGCTGTGGAACTCACTCCCAGAAGAGGCTCGGTTGGCCCCCACTCTCCTGTCATTTCAGCATTTGTGTAAGACCTGCCTGTTCCGCCAGGCTTTTGGTGAGGGGTGAGAGGTGGGGGTGGGGGTGGGGGGCGCGCAGTTGTTTTTCTCCTGCATATGGGATTTTAACTTTAAAATTGCTTTTATTGTTTTAATTGTTGTTCGCCGCCCCGAGCCGCCCTGCGAGCAGGAGGGGCAGAATAAAAATCTTTTATAAATAAATAAATAAAATATTTTCAGACAAGATGCTACCCCACATGGCCATCCATGAGCCACAGATCTGACCGTCCATTTGAAGGTGGAGCAGCTGGATGCACGCTCCTGCAAGCCATGGAGCAGCCACTCTTGGAGCAATGCCAGGAAATCCACTGAGCCATGCAGAGCAAGTCAAATGTGCGGCAGCTGTCTCTGTGGCTGTGGTAGCCATGCTGGGAGCTGCCCGTTTGATTCACTCCCCACGTACTCCACGTGTGGTTGCTCTGTGGTAAAGCCACTTGGAGCCACGGACACTCTGCAATCGACTTGCTTGTTTGAAAACACCCAAGGTCTCAAGCTTTCTTTTGGGTGACAGACTGGAACCTCCTCAAAGGGAGGCCATGTGGGCATGCGAGTGGGTGTTTTAGGCTCTTATTGGCTACTGAAGAGATGAAGGGTACTTTCACACATACTCCTGTCCACAGCAAAAACAGGGAGCAAAAATTCCACTGCTGGTAGTACTTCTAGTCTGCCTACCATAATGCCTACTCCAAACCTGGTCAAGAAGAGAGCAGGGTTGGGCTGCTGTGAGCAGATCAGAATAGTGCCTCTGCTGTCCCTTATCAGCTGTTTAGAAATAAGAGCGTTCAGACTCTAAGCAGCGGATTTGTGGGAGCAGCAGCACTCTTTTGAGTCCCTGTAGAGGGGACCATTCCCACATCATACTGGCTACCTGGTAACGAGTGGAAACACCCTCAGTCTCAGGCTCTTTATGGTGCCCAGCAGGGAAGGGATGTTAGAATTTACCTGGGGAATCTACCAGAGATGTTTGGTTTCCACATGGCTGTTGAGTTTGGGCCCACAGGTAACTTCTTTAAAGTGTGGACCACTCAGCTGCAGGAGACTGAGGGGCAAGTGGTATCCAAATCCCTGCTGAACAAACTATTTGGTGGAAAGCAAACAAGTACCTCCTGCCCTAAAGCACTATGGTGGAGAGGCTGTCCCAGCTGACCAGCAGCACCCCCAGTCTCTTCCTGGCTAAGGGTGCTGCTGGACCAGGAGTGTTCTGATGACAGTAGTCCTGGTGGGGAAGAAGTCAGGCTGTTACCATCAGAGCTGTGGTTGGCCCCACGTGTCCAGCATGTGTGAACCCCTGCTATGAGAGTTCACAGACTTTGCTCTCCACGCCCTTTCTACAGGGTGGCAAACATGAGGAAAGACCTCAAATGTTTCTGTGAGCAAGTGGGGTGGTCTCAGGTTGCTCCCATGTGTGTATATGGAGATAAAGGCTCGGGGGGTGGGGGTGGGAGTCAGTCTGGTGATGTGTATATCTAGGGCAAGGTGGGAAAGTCTTGTGGTCTCTCAAGGTAGAGAGAATGGCGTTTCTCCAGTAGGAGAATATGCAAATATTTCCAGGCATGCAGAGGTGTGCTTATCCAGGTCTCTCTGTAATAGTATGCGTGTATGTTGGGGGTGTTTACTGGTGTGGGGGAGGTATATCATGCTCTCTCTGGAGTGTGTGTGTGGTGGTGGTAGGGCATTTGCTGAGTCCCTCCAGGAGGGTATGGGACGCGCTATATAAAAATAAAGATTTTAATTATTATTTACAGGGATCTCTACAGGAGGATATTAGGGGCTGGGGAAGTAAGGGAGATTGTGTCTCAAGCTCTCCCCAAGATGTCTATCANCGCCAGATGTTGGCCACGCTCAATCGGCACATGGGGTCAATTTGAACCACGCTTCCCGGGCTAGCCGGGGGAAGGTCCCGGGAAGCGTGGTCAAACGGACCCCGGGCCGTGGCCAACAAAAAGTAACATCTGGTCGCGTGCCACGGGCCGGGATCCCCGGCGGGATCCCGGGCCGTGGCACGATCGGCCAGACGCGGCGGCCGCATTGGCCCCGCCGCCCGCCCGTCTCCTCGGAGGGCGGGCGGCGGGGTGCGTGGAGGGGGCGGGGCCGTGCGGCCGCACGTTGCGCCGCGCGGCCCCGGCCCCTCCCACTTTCCCCGCCGGGATCCCCCCGGCACGTCTGTTGGGCCGTGCAGGGGTGACCCTGGCGGGGAACGACGACGTTGGTTCCGGTACGGGGCCAAAGGGCCCCGTATCGTCTGAAAGTACACCAATACAGCCCTGCAACATGCATAAATAACCACCAAGGGTGGTTAAAGGGTGGTTAGCGTCATGTCTGTTTTCACCAAGTGTCTTTGGTTTTTCGAGGGGAGTGTGGGCTGGGGTGCGTATTGTAGTTTTTTGGGGGGTCTGCGTCTCAGTTCTCCCTGGGTTATGTGAGCTGAGAATGTCCATGGGGCTCTCTCGCCAGGTTCCAGGTTTATTGTAGCCAATGTTGCAGATGCTCCCTGGTGTGTATGTGGAAGAGTCCAACAGGCTCTCTCCAGGTCTGTGAGGGAATGGAGGTTGTTTTTCTCAGGCTGTCCCTATGGCATGTGTTTGAGGTGCAAGTGTGGGGGTGTTCACTGGGGTGGGAGTGGGGAGACATACTAAACCAAATAATAAAAATTGCCCATTGGAAATAATAGAGACATCTGGATTGCCCATAACTTGTAATGGGCAGTAAAATAAACAAACAAAAATGGTAGATGCTGATCTGAAACAAAAGGTATGGAGGAGGATCTGAAATGCAAAAGAAGCGTGTGGGGGTGGGGAAGGGGACACTAAAAAAAGGAGGGGGGAAAAGTGAGGAAGCCACAGAGACAAAAATGGAAAGGAGGACTGGGTGTACAAAGAGCAACGGAAATGATGGGGAGCTTGCTGGAAAGACGGGCGCAAGGACACTGGGAATGGCGGAAATGAAAATGATGCGGTGTGGGTGGTCTGGGTACAAGGATGCTGGAAGCGGATGGATTTATGGGGAGCTGGGTGGAATGACAGGAGTAACAACATTTGGAGTGGCTGGAATGATGGAGGAGTTGGGTGGAATCACAGGTATGACAACGGGAGCAGACAGAATGACAGGGAGCTGGGTGGAATGCTGGATGCGAGGGCACTAGGAGCAGCTGAATGAACGAGGGGTTGGGTGGAATGTTGTGTGAGAGGCCCTTGGAAGAAGATGGAATGATGGTCGGCATGGTGCAATGACACCAGGAAGGGATAGAGTGATGAAAGCTGGGTGGAATGACAGATGTGAGGACACCAGGAGGGTCTAGAATGATGTGGACCTGGGTGGAATGATATAAGCAACCAAATCAGGAGCAGCTGGAATGACAGGGAGTTGGGTGGAATGACAGTTATGAGAACACTGGGAGAGGATGGAATGATGGGAAGCTGGGTGGGATGACATGTAATAGGACCCCCCAGAGCAGCTGAAAGAACATGGGGTTGGGTAAAATGACAAGTTCGAGGCCCATGGGAGTGGCTCAAAATAACAGGTACAAGGACACCAGGAGCAGATGAAATGACAGGTACAAGGACACAGGGAATGGATGGAATTATGTGTGAAGACACAGGGAGCAGCTGGAATGATGGGTGCGAGGACACCAGACGCAGATGGAATTTCTCCATCCCCATCACTTCAGCCACTCTCAGTGTCCTCGCACCCATCATTCCACCCCGCTCCCAGTGTCCTTGTGCTTGTTATTCCACCCAGATCCTCAGCCCCTCCTGTTGTCATTGTATCGGTCATTCCTCCAAGGTACCCATCATTCGAGCCCCTGCCCTTGCATCCATCATCATTCCACTCAGCTCCCAGCATCCTCAGACCCATCTTTCCACACATCTCCCCATCATTTCATCTGCTCCTGATGTCTTTGCACTGGTCATTCCACCCAGCTGCCGGTCCTTCCATCCACTTCCAATGTCCTTGTACCTGTCATTCCACCCTCCTGTCCTTGCATCGGTCATCCCAGCCATTCCATGTCATTTCAGCCTCTCCTGGTGTCCTCGCACCTCTCGTCCCCCTCAATTCCTTAAACCACTCCTGGCGTCCTCATACCCATCTTTCCAGACAGCTCTTTGCTCCTCAGCCAGCCCCTCTTCCGTCCGTGGCTTCCTCATTCCCATCGCTCCTTCTTTTTTTTAGTCTCCCCAGCACCCTTTTTTTGGCTTTTCCGATCCTCCCTCATATCCTTTGTTTCAGATCAGCATCTGCCCCCATTTTATTGGTTTACTGCCCATTATGGGCAACCTCAAATCCCCATTACTTCTAATCTCTATTATTTCCTTGTCTCCATGTCCGGGGGATTGCTGACCTCGGGGTTTCTGGTTCTCCCTACCGTGCGTGGGCTCTTCATGTGGGGAAGCCTATGGAGCTCTCCCCGGGCCGGGTGTCCCGATTAGGGATCGGGGTCTCCTCGCCCCTTCGCTCACCTTTTTGATGTTGGATTTGGAGGCGGGGTGAAAGTCCTTCTTGCACATGAAGTTGGCAAACGACTTCCCCATGATGGCGGCGGCGGGCGGACCGACCAGCCGGCCAGCGGGGACTCTAACAACCGACTTCTTTCCTCGCTCGAAGCGGCGGGCCGAGCTTTCTAATTCCCCCCGCCCCCGCTTCCGGGGCACGCAGCGCTTCCTGCAGGGGGCGGGACACGGGTAACCGCCCTACTCCTTCCCCGTCCGGGAGAGCCTGGCACCCGGGCAGTGCACAGAAGGACGGGCCTAGAGGCTGCACTCGGCCTGAGTGTCTATCCCCCGCCTCTTGTAGTTGCCCCCGAGGGCCAGCAGGGGCTCCGCTATGTATTCCCGTCGCCCTGGCCTGGGAGTTCTTGTCAGTGCGGGTAGGGGTGAGAGCCGCTCCAGCGCCTAGTTCCCTGTAGCCCGTTGTACGGAAAAGTGTCCGGGCTCGCCCTGCTCCTCAGGGAAGCCCGGTTCTTCTTTCCCTGCGGATCTGGAGAGCAGCCCTTCGCTTCAGGCTTTTATTTCAGGCATGGCTTCCAGACTGACTGGCCCTTGCTCCTGCGACACTTTTGTGGCTCTGCCTCCAGCCACAGTTGGCAGCAGGATTCTCTTTGGAAAGAATTCCGACAGGCCCTCGGATGAAGTGCAGGAGATAGTTTACTTCCCCGCCGCAACTCATCAGCCGGGAGACAAGCTTGAGGTGAGAGGAAAGTGTTTGTGGAGGGGAACGCTCCTCGGGAAATAGGGTTACTCACTGGGAAATCGTCAACATTATTAGCTTGCAAAATAAAAAAACATTGTATCTTTGGCTTAGTGCAGTGCGATAGAAAGCTTTAACTTCCAATTGCTGAGAAATAGCTTTGCAGCCAGGGTGCTGTGAGTGCTACAGTTGACAGCTATTTTAATTAGAATACATATCCACTATTGAAATTACCAGGCAGACCCTCGCTCTGCTCCCTCAACGTTTAAACTATGGAAGCTTGTCACTGACCTCAATAAGCCTAGGATCAGTAGTACAGAGAACCAGCTTCCCTCACCTATGTTCATTTTTGTAGGTGTGTTGGGTTTAGCTTATTCTAAGACTGCATTTCTAAAACAATTTACAAGTTTTCCCATTGATGTGAGTAAAACTAGCGAAGACCAAGTGTTTTCAGAATTTTGGCCTAAACATGAAAAACCTTTTTGTGGGTCCCACTCAGTGGAATAACACCAATCCAAGTCCAAACAGAAGGGGGAGAACAATGCCTTTAGCCCCCCCTGCCCCTCCTTTTATTTTATTTCAAAAACTCTTTTAAAAATCAGTCTTTTAAAAAGTGAAGTTAAATCACACACACATAATCTCCTGTTAGACTTGAACCCATGGCCAGCAGATTACCCTTTCAAAGTTCTACCAACTGAGCTACAGTTGACTTGTTTTTTAAGGAGAGTAGCTCAATTTACCCACAAAGGAAGGACGTGGTATGTATTCCAATAAGTTAAATTGGAATTTAGTCTTAGGATGCTGCTACAGAATTAAGCAGTGTGACTGGATAAATTAGGCTTTGGGGCAATTGGACTAAGGGCCTCTTTAAACAAGAGGCGTCCCCCACTGTCCACACGTCCAACTGCTTGTTTGAATTGGTGCGTGAGAAGGTGTGCACCTGTCATCCATGCACTGGTCACCCATGGCCCTGCATGTAGCACTCCTGGAAAACCTGGAGTGTCCTGTGTGGGCCAGGGTGGCTGCCTGTGTGGATGGGGCAGCCATGCCGGGAGCCGCCTGCGTGAAGCCCTCCCCACGCGCTTCCCGTGCGTGGACGCCCCTCTGCCGCTCCATGCTAGGGTTGCCAACCGTGGTGGTTTTTTACCTGGCACTCCCATAGGCCAAAATGGAAGTGTCAGGTAAAAAACTACCAAAGGTGGTAACCCTACCCCACACACTAACCATGGATCCCCCCCTTTCGTGATGCTCATTTAAAAACACCCTAAGAGTCCTGAGTTTCATTCCTTAATCCTTGCTGTGTCTGTATTATTTTATTTTATTTATTTATTTATTTAATTAAATTTTTTATCCTGCCCTTCCCTAAAGGCTCAAGGCGGCTAACAACACATATAAAAACATAAACATCCATAAAAACCTCCACAAAAGACCCCAACCATCCTACATCTCCCCACAAAACCATGGAATACCACCTTACCGTGTCCCACACCAACCTCCCTCACAGCCGCACACCAACCCACTCAACAAACTCCACCTTCCCTATCCATGCACGCTAAATGCCTTTACAAAGAGAAAGGTCTTACGCTCTGGAAGATGTTCTGGCACAACTGATCCTCTGCGGAAGGGAGTTCCGTAGCGTCAGGGCAGCAACCGAGAATGCCCCCCTTGTGAGCTGTCATCGTACGAACAAGACTAATTGATGGTACCCACAGAGAGGCACTCCTGGCAGATCGCAGGGGCCGCAGTGGGTTATGGAAGGGCAGGTGGTTATGACAGGGGTCATAACCACACCCCTGATAATCAGAGCCCTTGTTTCCAGGCTGGTGCAAAATATCAAGTCCCAACGTGTCCTGCCTCATGTGTCGGGCCAGATATTACCTGGGATAGGGCCCATGATTGTCATGGCAGCCATGAACTCTTGCTCCACCCCTGAAAGGCTGGTCTCGGTGTGTATTTTGAAATCGCCCAAGACAATAAGCCTTGACAATTCCAACACCACTTCTGAGACCAGCTCGGCTAGAGACATCACGGTAGTTGGTACACCAGCAGAATCCCTAATCTATCCCCTGCCAAATTCAACACGAGGTGGACACACACCGTATTGGGTGAGTCAGGCACCAGATACCTTTGAAAGGTCAAAGTGTCTTTACAAATGAAAGTCATGCCACCCCTGGCCCCCGATCCTAGGCTGATGCTGCAATGAATATCTGGCTGGCACCATCTGGAACAAAAACTGGCCCAGACACCTCATCCAGCCAGGTCTCTGTAATACAGATGAGGTCGGCAGTCGCATCCTGATAAGATCACAGATGGTAGACACCACTTCTGAGACCAGCTTGGCTAGAGACATCACCTCTTTGTTAACTTATTTATAAAATGTTGGAGTAACTTCTGGTTCTTTACCTTATAGAGCAGAGTGCTGTTTGAAAGGAAAACAGGGTGAGGTGTATAGGAAGTAAAGTTGGAGAAAGTGAGATTCCAGCCCACAACATCCTGAAACAGCTTGAAAACATTTCTCAAGGTCCCAGATACCTGTAGATCCTGAAGTTAAGGAAAAGATTGTTTCCCTCCATCCTAAACGTGAGGTGAAGGGAATGTGTCCCCACCATCCACCTACCGTTTTGACATTTATGGTCCCTCTCAATTAGAGCATGGAGCTTTTGCAACATAGTGTGTCATGTGTAGGTGTTTTGTAACCAACGTGTACAGTGTAGTCTGTTGGGTGGATAGTACCAGTTGTAGCACTTAGCCTGGGCACAAGTTTAGTTTCAGCTGGGCTCATGCCTGCTCTAAGCATTATCCACTTAGGGAATCACATCTGTTGTGTAACAGTCCAAGCTCGCCTCATCAACTGTCTCTCTGATATATCCGCGGATGTCCTGATGTCAGCTCAAGCTCAGCATGGCTAAGACTGAACTCCTTATCTTTCCTCCCTTCCTCTCCCTCTTCCATGTCCATCCTTACTGGTGGAGTCACCATCCGCCCCGTTCCCCAAGCCCGTAGCTTGGGCTTTGTCTCGACGCTCACCTTTCCTTTAAACCCTACATTGACTCTGTTGCCAAGTCCTGTCGCTTCGCCCTCCACAACATTGCTCGGATTCGCCCCTTTCTCTCTGTCTCCTCAGCCAAAACCCTTGTTCACGCTATGATCATCTCTCGCCTTGACTACTGCAACCTCCTCCTCACTGGCCTCCCCTCCTCTCACCTGTCCCCCCATCCCCTTTATCTCCATCCAAAACTCCGCTGCTAGGGTCATCCACTCAGCCCATCGCTTTGACCACATGCAGCCTCTCCTCTCCTCGTTTCACTGGCTCCCCCTTCCCCAACGCATCCTTCACACACTCCTGGCATTCACTTACAAATCCCTTCACAACCTGGTTCCCCCTTATCTCTCACCCCTAGTCTCCTTACACACTCCTGCACGCACTCTCCGCTCTTCCTCTGTCCCGTCCCTCACTCTCCCTCATCTCCCCTGCTCCCCTAACCGCCTTCGTCCCTTCTCCCTTGCTGCCCCCCATGCCTGGAACTCCCTCC
>QEPC01008869.1:2310135-2341654 GCA_003113815.1 Sphenodon punctatus
TTAACACGGGGGACCTCCAGGAGGGCACCCCCGGCAGACCGCAGGAGCCGCTCTGGGGCGCGAAGGGCGAGGCGGTCCCTAAGGTATGAGGGGCCGAGACCGTGTAGGGCTTTATAGATCATCACTAGGACCTTGAACTTGGCCCGGCACACTATCGGCAGCCAGTGCAGAGCTCGGAGCACTGGTGTAATGTGCTCCCGGCGACCCGTCCCCGTGAAATGCCTTTTCAAACAAAAAAGTCTTATACTGCCTCCAGAAAATGCTCCGGCTCAAACCAAACCTCTGGGGGAAGGGAGTTCTACAGCACCAGGGTAGCAATCGAGAACTCCTTCCTGCGAGCCCTTGTCATATGAACAAGACTAATGGATGGTACCCACAGGGAGGCACTCCCGGCCTATCACAGGGGCCACAGTGGGGTATGGAAGGCCAGGCAGTCTTTCAGATATGTGGGGCCCAGATGGTTTACGGCTTTAAAGGTCAAAACCAGCACCTTGAATTGTGCCTGGAAAGCATTAGGGAGCTGGTGCAATCCTGGTACCTAGCCCCCCAAAAGAGGCAAGCCGCCACATTCTGCACCGGCTGTAGCTTCCAAACTCTCATCGAGAGCAGTCCCACGTAGAGTGTGTTGCAGTAACTGGCCTCAAGGTGATGAAAGCATGGATGATGGTGGCCAGTTCTGAATCAGAAAGAAAAGGCCGCAGTCTCCGCACCAGATAGAGTTGGTGAAAAGCGCTCCTGGCCACCACTGCAACCTGACAATCCAGGTGCAGCAAGGGGTCCGGAAGCATTCCTAGGCTGCAAACCTGAATGACCAGAAGGGGCTGGATTCCCTCAATAACAGGAGTCCTAATCCCCTCCAGGTCACGAGGCCAGCCAACCATAATTGCCTCAGTCTTCTCTGGATTCAGCTTCAATCAGCTCATCATCATCATCC
Organism: Sphenodon punctatus; assembly: GCA_003113815.1. Taxonomy (NCBI): domain Eukaryota; kingdom Metazoa; phylum Chordata; class Lepidosauria; order Sphenodontia; family Sphenodontidae; genus Sphenodon; species Sphenodon punctatus. Next base: position 2,311,070 of record QEPC01008869.1, read on the forward strand.
AGTCCCCGACACCAGCCTGGTATCGGATAAGCACCAAGACTGCAGGGCCTGGGTCAGATGAAAGAGAGGTAGAGCTGGGTGTCATCCGTGTACTGATGGCACTTCACCCCAGACCTCCAAATGACCTCGCCTAGCAACCTCGAGAGCTCCCATGTGGGATCCCACAGAATTCCAGTCTGTCCCCCCTCTTGTTCAATGTGTACCTGCAGCCGCTGGACGAGATCGTTTGGGGTGCGGTGCCGTCAGTCTGCTGATGACGCCCAGCTCTACCTCCTTATTTTCATCCAACCCAGGTCCGGCAGTCTCGGTGTTTACCTGTTGCTTGGCTGTGTTGGGGACTGGATGAGGGTGAGTTGACTGAAGATGAATCCTGACAAGACTGAGGTGATGATGATTGACCGGTCCTGTGCCCTGGAGGGATCTGACCCCCTCTGGATGATCGGGGTCGCGACCTTGGAGTGCTTCTGTATCCTTTGCTGCACCTGGATTGCCAGGTCGTGGTAGTGGCCAGGAGCGCCTTTCACCAACTTCATCTGGTGAGGAGGCTGTGGCCTTTTTTTTTTTTTTTTTTTTTTTTTTTTTGGACTCTGATCTGGCCACTGTCACCCATGCTTTCATCACCTCAAGGCTAGACTACTGCAGTGCGCTCTACGTGGGGCTGTCCTTGGTGACAGTTCAGAAGCTGCAGCTGGTGCGGAATGTGGTGGCGCTCCTTCTTATGTGGATGCGTCACCACAAGCACATAACACTGGTGCTCCGTTCGCTGCACTTGCTGCCAATAGTCTTCTGGGGGTGCCTTCCTGGAGACTCCAGTTTTTCACCGAGTCTCTCTCAGCTATGAGGAGGGCGTTCTTGGCCGTTGCACCCTGGCTGTGGAACTCCCTCCCCTAGGAGGTCCGCCTGTGTTCAAGCCTGGTGGCCTTCTGAAGGCAATGTAAGACCATCTTGTGCCATTGGGCTTTTGGCAGCGGGGATTGAACTTGGGGGTGGGCGGTTAATTAAGAGGGAGGCTAGGCTGGGGTTAGGTAAAGAGGGTTGGACTGGGTGGGGTATTGCTTTTAATAGTTTTTATTCTGTTTTTATGATTGTAAGCCTCCCTGAGCCTTTTAGGTGGCATAGAAATACAAATAAATATACATGTTGAACAAGAGGGGAGGTAGAATAGAACCCTGTGGGAGCCCACAGGGGAGGCCCATCACACCACACCTTGCTCCCTCTCTTCCTCTCCCCCTCTCCTACCTACAGATTTCAAGTAATCCTACTTTTGCTTCAGGCCAGAAAGGATGGATGGACCTTCCTTATAAGCGCCACTTTAGAATGGCTTCACCATTCAGGCCCTTTTCACATGAGACTCTGCCCCCCCCCTCCTCGCCCATGTGGGTGGGGCGGGCGCATCCGTGTAACCGCCGGGGTGTGTGTGTGTGTGTGTGCGCACGCTCCTGCACTCCACCCACCTCCACCTATCCCCCCACGCACGGAGGAATTGGAGAAAACAGAGGTGCCTCAGTGTGTGGAGGTGGGTGAGCATCCGTGCTCTCCATCCATCCCCCCTGTGCTGCCGGCCTGTTTGAAAAGGGCCTTAGTTGGAGAACTGAGCCGTGATAGATTTTAATATCCATTCAATAGCCATGCCTTCAGAATAGTGTTTGAAAATAGCCTGCCTCGTTTTCTCAGAGCTGGTATTGCAGCGACAGACCACACACAACTTAAAGTAACTATTCAACTTCACAACTATGTAGTAATTAATTAAAAAAAAAACATTTTGAAGCCACAACAATGATTTTAAAAAAAAAAAACAAAACGAGATGGTTTTTCTATTCAATAACTAGTTCAAGATAGATAGAGTTTGGGGATTAAATATTTGATGTCCCTTAACTGTTTAGGCTGCAGTCCTCAGACCTCTTACTCCAGAGTATTCCCATCAGTTTATTCTAGAACTATTCCAGAGTAAGTGGTTTGAAGACTTTCACTTTAATCGATGGAACAACTCATACTATGGAAAGCTAGGCATCTGCACATGTCTTTGTAAGACTGAGGCCTTGTATGACCAAATACCATATGTTATCTTGGCCTTTTCTTTGTTCTGCTTTGTAAGTTATCATGGGAGGGATTAGGGTGCAGAGAACCCTGAAAGGGGAGGAACAGCATGGTCTTTCATTGGAATTGGTATTCACAAAAGCAGTTAGCATGGGCAGGAGTCCTATTAAACTTCAGTGGGCCCCATGCCAATCCATAGGTGCTATCCTCATGGAGAATCATACCCTCAGTCTTCCATTAATTATACTACTACACTTGCATAGCATACAGGGACCCATATTCACCACGGCTTTCCTATTGCCACCAATGGGAACGACACAGTGAACGTAGGTCTTTGAACATATGTATTTATGCATCAGCATTGCTAGAAAAGTTTAGAAGGAAAACGTAACGGATAATTCCAACAAAATTCCTGTTCACACTCTGTGGGTTTGGGAGTCAGATTGAACTAGTTTGGGGTTTAGGTCGATAGTGGTTTTGTGAAACATGAGGATAAAACTCTAGTCAGTTATTGCCTTCATGAAGTGGATTTTGGTTTCTTTTTGTACTTTTCATGGTTTTTCTTGCAGTGTACCTATATAGAAATTGATCAGGTAGCAAACACCCATGCTGTTGTCCTGAGTCGTCCATCATGGCTATGGGGTGCAGAGATGGGAGCTAACGAACATGGAGTTTGCATTGGAAATGAAGCCGTATGGGGAAGGGAAGAAGTCGGTGATGATGAAGCACTCCTAGGCATGGATCTTGTCAGGTTGGCACCTCTCTAAACTGTAACACAAGACATGGTTTCAGAATGAGAGTCGCAATCCCTGCTGTTCTGCTCCTAGATAAAATGAACGCTTTCAGGAATAAAGTGTGATCCAAGTTCTGCTGAAGTCTCAATGGGAGTCTTTGAGGCAATTAGGCACTAAAACAAAAAGCGTAGATGAAAGTGTTAGAAGTGTCCCATCAACCTTATTAGAAATTTTTAGAAAGAAAATGTAACTTCTAATTCTGTGTGTTTGGGAGTCAGCCCCAGTAAGGCTAATTCAAGACAAACAGAACAGAAAATAGTATTCCAGGCTCAACCTTGAGAAAATTGGCCATGGGGCTCCCTATGAACTAAAACAAGCACAGTCCAGCTTCTTCTTGCCTATAGAAAGAGCCATATTGTGATTGTAGTCCCGAGATGGGGAAGCTCAGGCCTGGGGGCCAAATGTGATCTATGGCTGGTTTTTATTTGGCCTCTTTCTAGTGCTTGGATCAGGCCCCTGGATCCATTTCCTACCCCAAGCTATAGTTCAAGGTATGGGAGCAGAAATGAGGGAATGCACACAAGGATCGGGGACAGATTCATGGCACTTGTGTTCAGGACCCACCTCTTCCTGAGTGCATCCTTTAAGTACACCCACACTCAACTTCTTTGTGGCCCTTGGAGTTTGTACTAATTTTCAAAAGGGCCCCTGGGAGAGAAAATGTTCCTCACCCGTTGTAGTCTCTGACAGAAATATAGCCCTCAGGGCAAAAAGTTAATTCTCCTTTTTACTCCTTCCTTGGTGAATCTGGCTCAGGTGATTCATGAGTCTGGGGAAGTTAAGACCATTTCTTTCCCATTTCATGGATTTCTTTCAGTGGGTATGCCATGCCCCTACCAAGGATATGGAGTAGCACACTTGTGAAATTCTGTAGGGGTCTGATCTGATCCACTTTCAGCTGCCCTAATTTCTTCCTTAGGTGTGTTTTTCCATCACCTTGAGATCAGGGGTGCTATTACCTAGGTTATGTGGGAGTCATAAACATGGATTATTGCGCCAATTTATCAAGGTGCAATTGTCTATGTTTTGGCACTTTGCCTAACCCATGTTTGTGCATTCACATAAACACAGTTTTTGGACCACAACTACATGACCAACTTAGGTTTGTTCTCACAAATTTCTGCTCTTGCAGTAAATTATCTCTTAACTCTAAGGCTGCATTCACAGGAGATGAAAACCCAACACAAACTGCTTCCCCCACATTTTTGTTGCCTGTGTAAATGGACTAACTCGCAAGATCCTGTGTAAACAAGTTGTAAATCAAGCTTTAACAATTGAGCTAAGTCCCTCCTGCACACTGCTTGTAATATGTGGAGGACGCTTCTTTCACTGGGCACATTCACATGAGATTACAGGAGATTCTTCTCCCGGGTGTTTGGGTTTTTGTTTTTTTGTTGCAGGAGTTAGCATTCCCGCATTTTAATTGTTCACACAATTTCTCCCCTGATTCAAAAGTTTTTCCCCACTTCTAAATTTACCATAGGTAGTGCTGTCCTACTATTATGCGATTTTTATTTCTATTTTGTTTTTGTTTTTCTTTTCAGCAATACATTGTCCCCTCCAGGTAGGCAGTAGGGAGCACAGCCAGACGAGACAGTCTGCGGAGGTTACCGTGCCTTGAGTAGCCTTACCCCTCCTTGGATATATGAGCCACACAATCCAGTGGCTCGTGTGCCCAGGGCCTGCCAGAAATGACCTTGGCAGCTGGGTGGGGCGAGAAGCTGGCTGCTTCGTGATGTGTTCTCGGAAAAATACTGAGGACGTGTTGCGGAGCAATCTTATCCCAACTGAGGTAAGGCTGCCCAGGGCTAGCACCCATTGCGCACAGCCACGTCATGTCACAGGGCAGGCTCTCCGTACAGCTGGGGGAGGGAGTTAGGGCAGGGCTGGGTGCCTGTTTGTGGGGGCGGCACCTTGGCCTGCCCCAGCCATGGGGGTGGCTTTGACAGGCCATCCCTCCTAGCTTCCCCACAACCGTCTGGCTGGCTCCCTGCCCGTGCTTTTCTTATGCTTTTACTTATACTTTCCATAAGTATCCTGGATTAAAGAGGCGGTATGGCAACCCTACCCGCAGCGTGGCAGCAGTGATTACCTGCTACGGGGCCGCACGAGGATCAGGCACCCAAAGATTCATCCTCTGAGTGGAAAATCAACTCTGTTCCCTTGTACAGCTGTTAAGGCTGACTGATAATGTGGATGCATTTCACGTAAGGGAAATTCATGTGAGGGATTTAGTTAAATTGTCAACCTTCACTTTTTCGGCTTAATTTTTAGCACTTTCCCTTGCATTACAGCAGTGCAACCATGCCATAAATCTTTCACATGATCAACAATAAGGTGTGTTGGGGGGGGCGGCGCAGGGTGTCCTATTTGCTGAGAAAAGCATTTTGTGTGGTTGTGCCCACTTTCACTCGTCCACCTTCATAGAGAAGACAATAGCTGCTAAGAGTGACCTGATTGTTAGATGGCAAGATTTTAAGCAGGGGAGTGAAACTGACACCAGATATGCTGCTTGTGAGAAGAATGGTAAAGCTCAACGCTACTCTCCCACAGGAAATTAAACTACCTGGAGAGGAGACTCGTGTGAATGTGCCCTAACTCTGCTTTTGTTCACACAAACACAGTGTTTAAAGCAAACAAGAGGAAGGTTCCCCTCTGAGGTATGTACTCCAGGTTAAAGAGTATCTTACCCTTGGTGGTAAGTGATTATGTTTAACATTGTTTTAACACTGAATTGTTCACATAAGGCAAACTGAATGTTAGGCATTATTGTGAAAGGGATAGAAAATAAACGGGAAAGTGTCCTAATGCCACTGTATAATTTTTTGGTATGACCCTACCTTGAATATTATGTGCAGTTCTGGTTGCCTCATCTCAAGAAAAATATAATAGAATTGGAAAAAGTTCAGAGAAGGGCAACAAGGATGATAAAAGGAATGGGTTGACTTCCATATAAGAAGAGAGACTCAACAGGTTGGGGCTGTTTAGCTTGGAGAAGAGGTGATTAAGGGGGGTATAATAGTTATAAATTCATGAGTGGTATGGAGAAAGTAAATAGGGAACAGTTGTCTTTCTCACAATAAGTGAACAAGGGGAAACTCTGAAGTTAAATGGCAGCAAATTTAAAACAAATGGAAGTACTTTTTCACTCAGCAGGCAATACAGTTGTGGAACTCGTTGCCAGAAGAGACAGCAGTGAAAGCCCCTCTCGGTCGGGGTTCCCCAAGGCTCTGTCCTTGGCCCAGTCCTCTTTATCTACACCCAGTCCCTAGGCAAACTCATTGCCTCCCACATTTTCCAATACCACCTATACGCTGACGAAACTCAACTCTATCTCTCCACTCCTTCTCTCTCCCCCTCTGTTCAAGCTTGTCTCACCAACTGTCTCTCTGATATCTCCCCCTGAATGTCTCAATGCCAACTCAAACTGCACATGGCAAAAACTGAACTCCTTATCTTCCCTCCCAATCCTTCCTCTCCCTCTTCCCTGTCAATTGCCATTGACGGGGTCTCCATTCTCCCTGTCCCCCAAGCCCGTAGCTTGGGCTTCATCCTTGACTCGCACCTTACCTTCAAACCCTACATTGACTCCGTGGCCAAATCCTGCCACTTCTCCCTCCACAACATTGCTAAGATCTGCCCTTTTCTGTCTGTCTCCTCTGCCAAAACTCTCAGCCATGCCCTAGTCATCTCACGCCTCGACTATTGTAACCTCCTCCTCGCTGGCCTTCCCCGCTCTCACCTTTCTTCCTCATCTCTGTTCAAAACTCTGCTGCCAGGATCATCCACCTCCTAGCCCATCACTTTGACCATGTGCAGCCTCTCCTCTCCTCTCTCCACTGGCTCCTCCTTCCTGAGCGTATTCTGCACAAGCTCCTCGTCTTCACCTACAAAGCCCTTCACAACCTCGCTTCTCCCTACCTCTCTGCCCTGATCTCCCTCCGAACCCCTGTTCGAGCACTCCGCTCCTCTTCCATCCCCTCCCTTGCCCTCCCACGCCTCCCCTGCTCCCCTAACCGCCTTCCTCCCTTCTCCCTCGCTGCCCCACACGCATGGAACTCCCTCCCTGCCCACATCCGCCTTGCCCCCTCCCTTCGTACCTTCAAATTCCTCCTCAAAACCCACCTCTTCCGCTCTGTCCTTCCTAACTCCTGCTAACCATCCCCACCCAGGATTATCCCCCACCTGTTATCTGCAAACTCCCAATGTACTGTAACCAAGCCTAGAACATGTACCTGAGTTCTCGCATCCTCATGATTGTTGCATCCTTTGTCTCTCCCTCTGTTCCCCCTTCCCTGTCTCCCACTCCTCCTGTCTTCTAGATTGTAAGCTCTCGGGCAGGAACCGTGCCTATCTTATTCTCTGTAAAGCGCCAAGTACATCACTGGCGCTATATAAATGTTTATAATAATAATAATAATAATAATAATATTAGTTGGAGCTTAAACCACTGGCTACCGGTAGTTGGAAGTGGTTAACAGGATATGCGTTATGCCTCCATGGCTTGTACTTCTCTCAAGCTACTGTAACTAGCCACTGTTGGAGGCAAGATGCTGGGCTCGATGGACCCTGGGTCTGACCCAGTATGGCACTTCTTATAATCATTAGCTTACTGGGAAGCTTCTGGTCATTACCCTGCAAAGTAAATATTCCAATGGATATTAGCTTGTTCATGTGAAAGAGCCCTGAGGAGCTGTGGTATCAGTTACATGTGCTAGCTCCTTCACCAAACCAACAGGCAGTCTACAATGATCAGCTTCCTCCTTTCTGCCCTTTGGCAGAATTTAACCCCATCTAGGTTCACACACAGACTGGAGCACCTCTTTCCCATCACAGTAATCCATGTTCAGATGCAATGTTACTGTTGTTCAAAAAGATTTTTATTTTTTTTTAAACTTATTACAAAGTGAATTCCTTTTTAATCTTGTTTTAGACTTGGACTTGAAAGGGCTGATACTGCTGAAAAAGCTCTTGGTGTCATTGTCTACTTGCTAGATAAATATGGGCAAGGTGGAAACTGCATGGAGAGTCACATGGCATTTACCTATCATAACAGCTTTTTGATTGCGGATAGAAAAGAGGCTTGGATACTGGAAACTTCAGGAAAGTACTGGGCAGCAGAGAAAGTAGAAGGTATGGAGAACATTTTTTCATTTGTTTTAAGTCCGCTCCGCATTGAGTCCTCCTTTTCACATACTGTTTCAGGAGGGTGTGAGAGATCCAAATTCCCTTTCACTTTGTATTTGCCAATGACATAGAAGCAGAACAGTTGTGTTAGTGCCAGCCAGCAGAACTTTATGGAAGACAGGTCTTATCGAACAAACCTGATTTCATTTTCTGATAAGTTTATAAATTTGGTTGATAACTCCACTGTAATCTCTCTGATGTAGTACCACTCTTCATACTGATGAAGAAACGATTTCATTTAAACTTGTATCCTGCCCTTCCTTTAAGACTCAGAGCAGGTTACAATATTAAAAACACATGAAAATAGAATTGCATAAAAACATACACAAATCCCATGAAAACCATCACCCCAGCCCCTATCCCCACCTGCAAGGAGTGTAATCAAAAAGAAAAGTTTCGCATTGCCTCTTGAAAACTTCCAGGCTTGGTCTTTGATGCATCTCCAGGAGAAGGGAGTTCCACAATTCGGGGGCAGCAACTGAGAATGGCTCTGCATGCCCTCTCCATATGGGCCTGCTGGGCAGATGGTATTTGCAAGAGGGCTTTCCTGTCTGATTTCAGGGATCACAATGGAGCATGTGGAGGGTCTTTTGGATATGTGGGGCCCAGGCCATTTAGGCTTTTAAAGGACAAAAACAGCACCTTGAATTGTGCCTGGAAAGTGTTGGAAGCCACTGCAGACCCTGAAGCACACGTGCACACTCACAATGACACCCCCCGCCCCCACAAGGAATTGGGCCACCATATTCTTCACCAACTGCTGCTTCAGGTTATCAAGAGCAGCCCCATGTAGAGTGCATATATTCTTGGCCACCGCCGCAGCAAGGGATGCAGGAGCATCAGGTTTGGGTCCTCCAAGTGCTCCTGCATCCCTTGCTGTGCCTGGACCAGACTGCGGCAGTGGCCAAGAGTGCTTTTCACCAAGTCACATGTGATGAAAAGATTGTGGTCCTTTCTTTCTGATTTGGATCTGGCCACCGTCGTCCATGCCTTTATAACACTGAGACTAGACTACCATAATGCACTCTACATGGGGCTGCTCTTGATAATTTCTGCCCAATTCCTTGGTTAGGACGAAAAGAAGAAGTAGAGCTGTGTAGCATCGTATCCAAACCGCCGTGCAATCTCACCCAGTGGCCTCAGATATACATTGAACAGGAAAGGAGACCAGATCAAACGGTGCAGATCTCCACAGGGGAGGTGATGGACTGAAGAGCAATCGTCCATCACTACCTGCCGGAACCTCCCTGAGAGGAATGAACAAAACCACTCAAGAACAGTCCACGTATCCCTGCCAGGCCCTGTAGCCATGTGAACAACACGACTATCACGATCAGCTGTATCAAAGAGAGCTGAAAGATCTAACAAGATCAACAAGGTAACATTTCCTCTGTAGATAGTAAACCAAGGCCACAAACACAGTCTTGGAATGGCCATATGGAAGAAGGCACAGAACTGAACCTGCAAGAATAGGGCAGCCTGAAGCTTGGTAAAAGAGGGGAGGAGTGCTGGAAAAATGACGTCGCCGTGGCAATTGATATGGACTAGCGAGCCACTATGTGGGTTTGTGGGTTAAAGATGTTGCAGTGTCTAAGGTAAGAAATAACCAGGGCTTAAACAAAACATTTGGCTCTGGGAATGCAAAGGAAAAGAACAAAGATGAGGAGGAAAAGCAGCATTAAGCTGCCAGCACATGTGAGACAAGGAGTCAAAACTGACCCTAATGTTGAGGGTCAACTTTGCAGGTTTAATGAGAATGTATTCACTATCCTATACATGATCCAATTTGGGAAGCTAAACATAAGCAATAAATAACTGAGCCAAACAATACACAAACTAATTTAGACAATAACCTGACTCCTCTCTCTCCTTTCAAAACAGAGGGAGTACGGAATATTTCCAACCAGCTATTCATAACAACCAAGCTTGATCGAGAGCATCCAGAAATGAGAGATTATGCTAAGAGCAAAGGCTGGTGGGATGGTGAAAAAGAATTCGATTTTGCTGCTGCCTATTCCTATGTAAATACTGCCAGAATGACTACTGCAAGGGGCAGATACTGTGAAGGTTATAAGCTACTGAACAAACACAAAGGTACCTTTTTTATCATCAAAATTTGAATAAAGAAAACCAAATTTTGTAATGGTTTAGTGAACTGTGTGCCCTTAAATCATCGAACATTTGGTATGTTAGGAGGTATGGATAGTGGGGTTTTTGAGGCTAATTGGATGAGGTTTTAGGGAGTAAGATTTTTAAAAGGTGAGAGCTGCTCCCTTAGAATATATTCTTTGAGCCCTTATCACAAATCGGTTGGGAAAGATAAAACAAAGTTTCATGTATTATTTATTATCATTAATATAATTTATTAATTTAAGGCACAGTAGTGCTTTAAAGCCCCAGTGACAATCCCGCTGTGCTATGCCCCATACAAACACATAACAGAAAGATGGTCCTTGTCCCAAAGAACTTGGGACCCAATCTAAGGGGTTTTGTGTGCGTGTATGTATACCAAACATACCCTTGCACGTGGTGCCCCAGGTAAATTCTGCCCCCTGGCTGCACCACCATCCAACAAAGGGAGAGGTGGGGATTTAGTGGTGGATGTGGGTGGCGGTATGATTTGAAAGGCAGGGGACTTCACCTGGGGCACCGTCTACGTACGGAGGGGTAGGTTTGATACATGCTTGACGTGTGTGCATGAACCATGGATCAGGTATTAGGCTCAAATTCTTCAAAGTGCTGGGTCATCACAAGCCACATTTAAATGAATGGGGCTAGCGCATGTGTAATGGTTTAAGAACTGGAGTCTATAGGTAAAAACAGATGTGATTTGGGCCCACTTTGGTTTGGGATTTGGCAGCATGTATAAACGTGCTGCCAGATGTTGGCCCAGGATTACATTGGGCAGTGTTGGGGGCTAGCCCAGGCTGTGACCTCTGAACAACCTACAAAGTCACAACCCAGGCTAAGGCCCACCCAACCGGGTCAGAGAAGGTGAACATGTCTGTGCAGCTGTGGCTTTCCTGGCCCAGGCTGGGGGCCGCCATGGTCAGCAGGTGGTCAGGTATCCTGACCTGACCAAGGCTGTGTCGCCCGTGATCCATAAACTACTTAGGGCTTCAAAGTGACTACTCCAGACTAAGTAGTTTGTGGATGGCTGCTGCTATATATTCTAGTAGTACCTACAAACCTACCAGCTCTTTCTGCTTTCAACAGGGACTGGTGGCTTTAACAGGATGCTTGCTATTCATCTATCCAGGAGAAATGAGAATTCCTCAAATTTGCAGACACAAATATAAAGGGACAGTGTCTGTGCTAACACAATGGATCTCAGTGCAAGTGTAACAATTGATCATTTCCCTACTCTCTCAACCCTTTTTTGATTATATGTGAATATACTTACATGGAAAACACTGAAATTGTAACCTTTTAAAGCTAGGAAAGCATAGATGGTACAATAAAAGATACCATCTCAACTACTTCATCTCCTACTTCTGTTGGTAAGAGCACACAAGCTTGTGGGCCACACGGCCCTTCAGGCATGTAGTAAGTTAGAACTATAGACTAGTGCAGGACGGGTGTATACATAAGGTGGCAATGACTTGGGAGGGAGCTGTTAGGGGAAAAAACAGAGGGTATTTTCAGACGTGACACCCTGGCCCGTGATTACACTTACCCCAGTGTGACCACAGGTCAGGGTGTCACGACTGATCCAGCCCTGCCAGATGTTCACCATGGGCTGGGGCAGATGTTACCCTGGACCATGGCAGAGCTACCATGGAATGTGCGTTGGGCTCCCGGCACATCCCATGTTAAGCCCTGCCACAGTCTGGGGTAGGTGACCCCGGACCGTAGTAGAGCGGGCTATCACATCTGATGGCCTGCTCCACCTAACCCCGGCCTGTGGCAGGTTGCCACACCAGATGGGGCTGCGCTGAAGAGGGCAGGGAACGGGGCCGTGTGGACCCATGTCCCCTCCCCAGCCCTGGCCACCTGAATGTTTGGTGGCAAAGCTTATCCCACCCTGAGGTGGGTTTAGGCGTGGCGGGCGAAAAGCCTGTCACGTCGGGAAAATAACCAGAATGAATAATGGTGTTAAAAACCAAGAGCAGCCTAAAGGAATTGACAGTGCATCAGAGGATATTTTTAATTACCGATGTAGCCACGTAGCTATCTTTAATGTGTTTGAGCAAAGAAACTGTTAGGATTCAACAGCTTTCACTTGTTGTTCGCTTTTGACTGTGCTGCCTCTTTCTCAAAACTGCGTCTATATTCACTTGTGCATTTGAAACAATCTAAGCCAAGCTAGAATTGCCCCCCCTGGGTTTTTATATTTATTTTGCCGAGCCTTGCCACCTGAGTTTCAGCATTTATTCAGTGCTTGCCAGTGGATTACTTACAGCTATCATACTCTAGTGATCATGTAAATCCTGCATTCATTTGGAGAATTGTAGGTTCTGAGTACTGAACACATTTCCCTAATACCTGTGTTGTGTTATAGCATTGTTAAGGTTCTATTAGTGTCTTCATTCTAAATCCCTATTTCCAGGCATTTACCTCGACCATTTTCAAATCACACTAGGTGTTCAAGTTATCAGCCTGATGTAGTTTTATTTCATTCAGGGTTTAAACAAAAAGCTTGATAACAGTTTAATTTTTATTTGGACCACTAAGAGTAATTTTCATACGCTAGTTTTTCAAGCTATTTCTCTCAATAGCTTTTATAAAAGAGAGAGAACATTGAACTTGTTGGGAAAGGTTTTGATTTTTTTAAATTTGATTTGATATTTACATATGAATAATAGCCACTGGCTGCTTTGAGAAACTCAGAAAACACCTGCTGTAGACAAAGGAAAGTTCAGACTGAGGACTTGCGCACAAACAAATTTCCTGGAGGTGGTTTACCCCATGGCTACTTCCCCAGGGGAAGCTAGGGCTGGCTTGACACATTCCTATGTTTCAGGGTAGCAATAGAGGAGATATAGAACCTGTCTAAATAATAGGCTTTTGTTTTTGTTTTTTATTTTTTATTTTTTTTAAAACCCATTTATATGCAAAACGGCTGCTGGAATCATTCTGTGCATGCATGTCCGTTTTTCAAAATGGCGGTGACACTGCCACTGCCATGTTGGAAAAGGGCATGCATGCGCAGAATGGCCCCAGTGGCCAATTTGCACATCTGCACTTTTTAAAGTTTTAATTTTAAAAAAATTATTTTTAAAATAATAAATGAAAAATGTACTAAAAACAAAAGGGGGTTTATGAAAACCTGAAAATGGGTTTTTTTTAACCCCAAAAATGAAAATGAATGAGGTAAGTGCTGCATACCCCTACTAAACAGTGGCCAGTTACCCTGACAGAAGAGCACTTTGTTCTAGATTAGGAGTGCCCATGCATAATATAAATACCCTGCAGACATTGGTAGGTACCCTCCAATTTCCCTGGGGTAGCATTTCCTATCCATGGGGTCTTAATACCTAGGACCCATCATCACAGCATTTCCTCATTACTGCCAATGAGGAAAATGCAGTGAAAATGGGTCCCTCCTTAATACCTGCTGCACCCCCGGGTGGCCCGTCTGTCTAAAGGCGGGCTGGGCCACCAGATGAGCAAGCAGTCCCTGCTCTGAAACATCCCGGAGTGCTGCCAGCAGAACGGGCCGGCCAAACCTGGGGCACCAGCCCAAGGCGGAGCTGCGATCTGTCTGGTTGGCAGACGGTTGCTACAGCTCCATTCTCAGCCAGGGGTTGCCCCAAGAAACACCATGGAGTTGCAGCTGCCAGTGCAGAGCATTGGGTGACCCATCCGCATCTCTATGATGTGTGGGAGAGGGGGCCGTGTGGGCAGATTGTGGGATGCAGCAGCCACTGGGTCCATTTAAAATGAACCCTGGCAGGGCTGCAAGTGGGTAGACGCGGGGGTGCACCTCTAGAGCCATTATGGGAGCGGTCAGCCCTGTGTCTGTCTGAAAACACCCAATGACTGCTTTCCCCTATTAGTTTCCTCCATTTTTATCTGATTGGCTTACTAGTTTCCTGAGTTGTTTCTCTGGCCAATTGTACCCCTGCTGCTTTTCAGAATAGTGCACAGCACTGATTACACAAGTTTGTGAAGTGCAGTATGAGTTGCAATTGGCATATAGGAACATTTGAGCAAGTGAATTTACTTTTCCTGATGGAGCAGTGGTAGCGGTCTTCCTGACTGTCATGATTAATCTCTTGACAGTGGAAGACTACACGAGGAAGCTCCTGCAAATTTTAGAAGTTTAAGTTAGCAATATCCCTTACAAATGGGAAAACTTTTTAACAGATTATTTTTTCTCCTCCTTTGTATAGGCACATACTCACCTGTATTCTCCCTTTAAATCCAATATGACTTGTGGGTCCCCCTTGTAAAAATAGTGGCACCACATAACTAAACACTTCCGTATATAAAAAGCTTCAGCTCTAATCTATATAGTTCTTTAAAGGACTTTCACTCATACAGGTAATAGAGACAAAGTTGTACAATGATATCTTTTATTGGATCAACTACAGTTGGTGCAGCTTTCGGACCTCACGGGGAGGCATTCTCTTCACTCTGTTTCTGAGAGAACGCTATTCACGGAATGATGTTAGAGATTGGGAACAATGCACCTTACTTAGTTGTATGCTGGTTGATCAGAATTGAACCACCCATGACACAAATATTTATTTATATAGCACCAGCAGTGTACCTGGCACTGTACAATCAATAGTTATAGACAAGTCCATACCCCAGGGGTCTTACAATCGGAGAGAGACAAGGGAGAGGTGAACGTTGGGAGAGACAAGGATATGTTCGTGAGGTTGAGAAGTTGCAGGTGCACGTACTTAACTTAGTTACAGGATATAATTCCATTTTCTCTTTAGTGCATCATTTTAGCTGTCGTCTTGAAATCTAAATTATCTGGGAAATCAAATAGTAAGAAGCTGCCTAGTCTCTTAAAGTTGCATTTTTAAAGTGCACAGCAAATCCATGCACGCTTGTCATTTTTATATTGTCAAAGCAGTCTAGTGGTATTATCTATGTAGAAATCCCAATAACTAGTATTGTGATTTGTCTGCTGAACTCCCACACAGCACTTCGGAAGCTTAGCCTTTAATCTACACTTATTTTAATCTGAAAAGAAATTTTGTGGGGCAAACTGTTTGTTTGTTTGTTAGTTTTATAATTTGTCTTATCCTTTAGAAACCTAAAACATATTTGCCATAACACTTGAGTTCTAAATGCAGTAGCTCATTTTTTAAATGATGTAAAACATACATTTTGAAAGTAAATAGTTGTTTTTTTAAAACGTTCTGGTTATTCTAGTGTATTCACTTATTTATTTTATTTTTTTACTTTATTACATTTATTTGCCCTCCCCTCATGCCCATGGCATCTCGGGGTGGCTTACAACACCAATAAAAACAATTTAAAACCTCAACACAATTTAAAAACATCTAAAAAACACCTAAAACCCCACCCCCCCTTCCCCTCCTCCGAAGGCCTGGGAGAACAGTCAAGTCTTACAGGCTTGGCGGAAAGCCAACAGACTTGGGGCCAGATGGGCTTCCTCCGGGAGGGAGTTCCATAATCGTGGCCTGGCCACCGAGAACGCCCTCTCCATTGTGGCCCCCCATCTTATGCGGGGTACCTCCAAGAAGGCGTCCCCGGCGGACCGAAGGGGCTGCCCTGGGGCGCGGAAGGTGAGGCAGTCCCTGTGGTATCCGGGGCCAAGACTATGTAGGGCTTTATAGGCCAAAACCAATACCTTGAATCTGGCTCGGTACGTTCTAGGCAGCCAGTACGGTGTGCGGAGCACAGGAGTAATATGCTCTCGCCGACTCGTCCCCGTCAGGAGACGAGCCGCCACGTTCTGCATTAGCTGCAACCTCCGAGCCAGCGTAAAGGGAAGCCCCACGTAGAGCGCGTTACAGTAGTCCAGCCTCAAGGTGATGAAGGTATGGATGAGGGTGGCCAGATCAGGTCTGGAAATGTATGGACGCAGCCTCTGCACTAGATACAGCTGGCGGAAGGCAGCCTTCGCCACCATCTCCACCTGCTGATCCAGGCGGAGACCCAAGTCCAATAACACCCCCAGACTCCGAACCTGTTGGGCTACGGGAGGGCAGACCCCCTCTATGAGGGGAGCCAGCATCTCCCCCACCCTACCCACCACCATCACCTCTGTCTTATCAGGATTGAGCTTCAGTCTGCTCTGCCATAACCAATCCGCCACGGCCTCCATACATTGGGACAGTACTGAGACGGCAGGACCCGGGTCAGTTGAAAAAGAGAGGTAAAGCCGGGTGTCTTCAGCGTATTGGTGGCAACACACACCAAACCCTCTCACGATCTCCCCCAAGGGCTGCATGTATACATTTAAATAGTAATGGAGACAGAATTGAACCTTGCGGAATGCCACAATCCAGGGCCTGGGGGCTGGAAGACTCAGCCCCCAGGACAACCCGCTGGCTTCTCCCCGAGAGGAATGATCGGAACCATCGAGGACAGTCCCGTCCAGACCTCCCAGGGCTCACAATCGTTGCAACAGCAGTCCATGGCCCACTGTGTCAAAAGCGGCTGAGAGATCTAGCAGGACCAGAAGCGTTGAACGTCCTGCATCCATCTCCTGGCGGAGATCGTCTACCAAGGCCACCAATGCCGTCTCTGTACCATAGCCGTGGCAGAACCCAGATTGAAACAGGTCAAGGAAACCGATTCTGTCGAGCCTGGAGTTGCAGTGCCACCGCCTGTTCAATAACCTTCCCTAAAAAGGGAAGACTGAAGGGTTGCTTTCATGAATTTTTAGCTAAAGCATGCGAGTTTAATATTTTTAAACTACAGAATAAGCTTTGTAAGCAAAAAGGTTGGTAAAAGAGAGATCACAGCGTATTAAAATAAACATTCTCTTCTAAAAATCAGAGCAGTGTAGCAAATGGTTTTAGAACAGATGCTCTTTGTTTAAGATTAATAGTCTTGTGTGATTTTTATTTACCTAAATTTTCAATAGGCAGTATAACGCCTGAAACTATGATGGCAATTCTTCGAGATAAAGAGAGTGGCATTAATATGGAAGGCGGATTTATGACAACCGGCAGTATGGTTTCTATACTACCTCGAGAGCCAAGTCTTCCTTGCATTCATTTCTTTACAGGAACTCCAGATCCTGACAGGTGATGTAATAATTTAGAATTACAATGGAATCCACTTAAGTAAAATGTGCATAACTTGAATTTCTAAATAAGCTGAATTAATTTGCTTTCCCCAGCCCTTGCTTGCGCTATGGGGATGTATTTCTTCTTGATCTGGATAACTTGAATTTTTAATGTGTAGTGAGTTTACACACCCAGCTAAAAATATCAGGACCTTTGAGTGTATTTGTGATTTCTTACTAGCTTGCAGTTTAGTGTACACAAGGATCCATGCTCGCTGCGTTTTCCCCATTGCTGCCAATGGGGAAAATGCAGTGAACACGGGTCCTACATATGTACCCTGTCAGGATGAGCTTTTGGGTGTTAACAAATAAGACGGTAGCCCACACCAAGTCCATCTGCCCATTGATTAGGTGTTTGCCCCCACTGGCCCTATGGTTACCACCCACTGGACACACATCCCCCACTCACAGTGAGGTCCTGGATCATGTAGAGCCCACCATGTGGGTGAATACAGGCTGTGTGCACCCACGTGGCTGCGTCCCATCAGTTAGGTTGCATGCAGCACCTCCACACACATAGGTCCGCCAGTGCCCTAGAATAACGGGCAAAGAGGCTAGGGTGTTCTGAGGAGCAACCCCTTCTGGCCCCTCTCTTTGCTCCTGCTCGCATTGGCGTGCATGTAACGTCCGCCTTAAAAGCTCACTGCGCCATTTTCAGACCTACGTTCTCCTAGCTCGTCTTGGCACTTTGTGCCTGATGCTTGCTGTTTCGCAGCTGCTGCGTTCTCAGGAACAACTTATGGAAGATTACTATCTCCAGGGCCATGGCTAATACGGACAGCCAGGCAGTAAGCCAGCACCACTACCTACGCTGTTCAATCGCAGCAACTTGCTGTCTACAGATCGGCCTGCCAACGCTGCATTCCCTGGACCAAGGTGCGGGTACAAGGAGTTCTGTCAGAACAATTTACCCTTTGGCCATGAGAGGCAAACATCGCCCTATTGCAAGCTCATTGACAGGTTCCTCTGAGTGGATGGAGCCATTGTTGCATCCCGCCTGTATGGCTGCACCTTCACCAGGGGCCAGAAGCAGATGGATATGGCTCCCACTTCAACCACTCCCACTCCCCCCGTAGAAGCCACAACTGCCAGCGGACATCCCTCCATGCCCATTCCCAACCCAGAGCCAGCAACCCAAGGCAACATGCATCGACACAGACATGGACACTGTGACTCTGACAGTGTACCCCCCTCAAGCTTGAGAGCCAGCCCTCGTTCAAGGAGCCACCAGAGTTTCTGGTTGAGGGCACAGAGGACTTGGGTGCCACCTTTTTGTAGAGGAGGCAGGGGAGAAGGGTAAGTTAATGCACCTGGGGGAGGGGGTTGCGTTCACACAGCTGCATAATCAAGGCTTCCATTTATTATCTAATTAGGTGGGTTTTTGTTTACTGCATTGACAGGTGGCCAGGAGAATGTGGAGGAGCAGCAAGAAAATTGCTGGGACACTGCTCCACCACATGGGAATGGTAGGCACAGGAAGTGGGTAGCAAGGCACTATGGTGAGTCTGTGGGCTGGCACGGTGAGTGGTGTGGGGGGTAGAAGCAAAAGTGACTGGGGGTGGGGCTAAGGGAGATGGCATGAATGGCAGTGCTTGATTTCTGTATGTTGTTCACTCCTCCTACAGTGATTGTGGGAGAAGAACTGTGTGGCAATGGGATCCCAGCACAGAAACTGCTCCAGCAGTTGCATGGGCCAGGTATTCATTCATGCTTCCCTTCGGATGGGCAGAGGACTGAAAATTGTGTGGGCAGGAGCCTGAAACACCAGGGTGGGAAGGTGAGTGGGGCGGTCTGAACGAATGGCTTTCCTTTTCTTACAGGTCTACCAGTGCAACAAGCTTAGACAGAAGCCCCAGCCACAACTGCCCAGTGGAACCAGGACCTGCGGGTCCGTCACTGGTGGCACAGGGAGGGTTTGGCAAGGGAGCTACTTGGGGAGACCATACGGCAGGCAGACAAGATCTGGGATGCTGGTATGGCCAGGAAGCATAGGCAGCTGGTGCAGCAGAGAACCCAAGGCCTTCGCTGCCGAAGCCCAACTAGACCGCTGGCGGGAGGACAGGCACTGGGCCTGCCTCTGGCAGCAGTTTGAGCAGTCGGACAGCGTGATCGAGAAGGTGAGCAAGGAAATGAATGAGATGGGGACACAGAGCTCCCTGCTTGAGCATGTTGCTGCCATGACCACAAGCATTGTTGCTGAGGGGGAGGTGCCATTTCCTAACTTTCATCAGCAGTTCACATCCCCCTTACATAGAACCCGACCGACTGCCCTGCTTCCCTCAGCAATCCACTCCCCGGGGAAACCACCTACGCCTTCTCCACACTGCACGTATGCCAGGGAACAGTTCCTGGGCCAGGTATCAAACCCCTCCCCCCGCCAGTCATTCCTGCATGTTTCCCACGAACGCACCTCCACAGCCAGATCTGCAGGAGGAGGATTGGGAAACTGTCCCCCTGCCAGTCCTACCATGCAAGTGAGCATGCCCAGGCTGCCCTCAAAAGGGAGCTGTTGCTCCCCCAAGCACTGGGGGTGGGTGTTGCTGAAGGGCAATGCCAAACGGTGCCCTTCGGCACCGCCCTTTGGAAGTGCCAGAGGCAGCAAGAATAGAGGTGGCAATAATAGGAACAACAATAATAGAGGGGGGTTGTGTGTGTTGACTGTAGAGAGTGCTTGACCTTGGGTACTGCCCAGGCCCTTTGGTGAGAGGGAGGGGTATGGGCGGGTGGCAGTTGTTCTCCCAAGTGTGGGGGCTCCCTTGCATGAGAGACAAGGAAGCGGGAGTGGGTGGGAGGGGTAGTTCCTTGCTTGACTACCTGGCCTTTTTGCCTCCAGGGATATTGGGGTTGGGGCACACACCCCACACTCTGGTTTTCTGTAGCCCTGGGGATGATGAGCGTTATGAAAACTGTCCACCCCAGGGATGGGATTGTGATCATTTTTTTCTGGGGGGTAGAATTGCTCCTGGAGGGAAGTTAGGGGGCAGTCCATTTGGGCTGTGTTGGGCAGAGGGAGCGGAGACTAAGATCTTGTGGGTATAGGGGGAGGCAACTGGTGCCTGTTCTCCTGTCTTCTCTGCTCTTCTCTTGGGATATATAGGGGTCAAATCAAGTGGGTGACCCTGATCTGTCGCTGCTTAATGCAAGGTTAGTGTTGAATAAAATGGCTGTCATCTTTGATCTTATTCTGGCGGAAGCCACTGACCTTTGTTTGTATCAGAGACCTGGCTGGATGATGCAGCTGGGCCTATATTGGCCCAACTGGTGCCAACCGGGTATTCTGTGCAGCATCAGCCTTGGGTCGGAGGTTGGGGGGTGGGGACAGAGTGGTGGTGATTTGGAGGGAACATCTGGCCTGTCAAGGTATCCAGTGCCTAACTTGTGCAATATGAAGTGTGTCGACCTCATGTTTCGGGGGTGAAATAGATTGGGGATTGTGCTGGTGTACCAACCACCCTGCTGCATAGCAGACTCCCTGGCCAAGTTGGTCTTGGAGATGGTGTTGAGGATACCAAGACTTACTGTTCTGGGTGACTTCAGCATCCACACCGAGGCTGACCTTTTAGAGCCAGAGTGGGTTTCATGGCCTCCATCACAACCATGGACCTATCCCTGATAATATCTGGCCCAATGCATGAAGCAGGACAAGTGGCCTGTATTAAATTGTATTCACCAGAACGCACATTGGACAATGTTTTGCACTGACCTGGATAATGGGGCTGTCAGTATTGGGGGTGTTGATCCAACCATGCCAATGGTGTCTTATTACCTTCTGTGGGCCTACGTTCTTAGTCCTTGTCGGAGTGGTGGGCTTGTTAGGTTGGTCTGCCCCCGGAGACTTATGGAGCCTGTTGGATTCTAGAACTCTCTGGGGGATATATCCACTGATTTTGATGGCTGCTCTGTGGATGGCCTGGCCGAAGTGTGGAATACCATGTTGACCAAAGCCATTGACACGGTAGCACCCAGGCATCCGCTTCCTCTGCAGCGTTGGCACAGGTCATCTTGGTTTATGAGGGACCTGCAGCGGATGAAGTGGGAGGCAAAGTAGTTGGAGCACAGGTGGTGGCAAACTTTCACTGAAGCCAACCAATTGCACCATAGATAAATTTTGAAGGACTATGGTGTGGTGAGGGCCATGTGGCGGCAGGGACTGCTCTCCTCTCCACTACCATAGCGTCTTCAAAGTCCTGTCCAGTGGAGCTATTCTGGATGGAGAACAGCCTGATTAATCCAGGCTGTCTCCGTCCTGTGGTTGAGTCATCTTCTCCTCACTGTGAGGAATTTAATACCAACTTTCCAGACAAAATCGCTTGTATTCACCTTGACTTTAGGAATGCTAGTTCTTTGGCAGAGTCAGAGTTTGGGGCTGTGAAGGCTCGATCTTGGATCAGTTTTAGTTGGCGTCACCCACCGAGGCAAGAGATGTCCTTGGGGCAATGCGGGAAACCAGTTGTAAATTAGATTCTTGCCTGTCCTGGTTGGTGAAACCCAGCCATGAGAGACTGGAGCCTTTGCTGCCTGCGATTGTCAGTGCCTCCCTTCAGGAGGGCAGGGTTCTGGATGCCCTCAAGATAACGGTTGTTTGGCCCCTGCTCAAAAACTAGCCTTTGATGCTGACTCTCTATCTCTAACCTACCCCTTTTAGGGAAGGTTATTGAATGGGTGGTTGCCATGCAGCTACAGGGACATCTAGATGCAATCAGATTCCTGGACCCATGTCAGTCTGGCTTTCCTCCTGGGTATGGCACTGGGACTGCGCTTGTGGTGTTGGCTGACAATCTTCGCAGAGAGACTGATGGGATATTGTACATTGTTGATACTTTTAGATCTTTCAGAGGCCTTTACTACAGTTGACCAGTATTGTTGACATAGCTGCAGAACCTGGCATGGGTTCTTGGGGTGTCTTTAGAGTGGTTCTGTTCATTCCTGTTGGGGAGGTTTCAGCAGGTGGTGATGGGTGATTGTTTTGCTTCCCCCTGGCCCCTCAGTTGTGGGGTCCCGCAGGGTTCCATCTTGTCTCCCCTCCTGTTCAAGGCTTCTGTGCACGATCATGTATAGATTTGGGGTGCGTTGTCTTCAATATGTGGAGGACACCCAAATCTACCTATCCTTTTCATCCAAACCAGACCCTGAAGTCTCGGTGCTTACCTGGTGCCTGGCTGCTATTGGGAACTGGAAGCGGGTGATCCATCTGAAGCTGAATTCAGACCAGACTGGAGTGGTGATGGTTGGTCGGCCCAGTGGCCTGGGGGGATTGGGACTTGCATCATTGATGGAGTCTGGCCTCCCCTCATGACTCAGGTGCATGGCCTTAGGGTGCTCCTGGATCCTTATCTGCGCCTGGAAGGTCAGGTTGTGGCTGTGGCCAGGAGTGCCTCTTACCAACATCTGGTGAGACAGATGTGTCCCTTTTTCCAATGTGGATTTGGCCACCGCCATCCATGCCTTCATTACCTTGAGGCTATGTATCTGAAGGACCACCTCTCTCCTTATGTCCCTTTGCAGTGCTTAAGATCTGCCCTCTTGCAGGTTCCATCATTGGCCTAGTGTCAGAAGACTTGGGCCCGCAGAGAGTCACTCTTGGTAGGTGCGCCACAGCTTTGGAACTACCTTCCCTTGGAGGTTTGCCTAAGTCCTAGTTTGAATGTCTTCTGGAGGCAGTGTAAGACCTTTTTATTTGGCCGGGCATTCAATGGACAGGGATAGATTGGTGGGGAGTGGGGTGTTTTTAGCTTTGTAGGTTTTTAATTATGTATTTTATATTTTGTATTTATTATGAGCCATCCTGAGCCTCAGGGGATAGAGTGGGATATAAATAAAATAGATTAAAAAAAATAAAATTCTTTGTTTCTTTTTTTATTTGTTAGATAAAAAATTTCATAATCCATGATTTCTGTGCTGCTTTTGGAAAAGGAGGGAAGGTTTTTTGAGGGGTGGCCCTTGGAGAATGGTGGTATGGCACAGTGATAAACTGCTTTGGGGGATGGAGGTTGGAAAGGAAGTGGGAGGTGGTGGGTACACCGAAAATCAGGAGTGGGGGAGTCCTCTGGCCATGCAGTTGCACTCGAGGGTGGTTGGGGGTGGGGAAGGAGGGGGCAGAGCCACAGGCAAAGGTCGGGTGTTGGCCAGTTAGAGTAGCCAGCTGCACATCTGTGCCTCTGCACTTCTATTGCCATTCCCAGACCTGGCGAGCCTGCAAATGCCAATAAGAAACACAGAGGTTCAGGCCTGCAGCTGGCTAATCTATAAATGCCAATAGGGAATGCACAGGAAAAGGCCGCCTGGCAGGAAATAGCATGGGGTGGAGGGGAGTGAAGGAGGGAAAGTATGCTATCCTGGTGCTGGGGGCGGGGTCCTATGGGTCAGAGGAAAATGGCGACACAGGAAATATTTTTAAAGGCTTTATTGATAACACACAAACTTGAAATGGCTCACCGATGATAGTTAAACTGGCACTGATGATGGGTGTTTTGTCTAGCATTGAAGTTGATCTACCAGCACAAGGTGTCCCAGATTGTTCCAGCTATGCACTACTCTGCTTGGTTCAGCTGGTCCCAGAACAGGGGCACTGGCTTGCTAGAGCTAACTGGGTGAGGCAGGGATGTTCCAAAATGGCCCCACCAGTCTCACGGATGTTATGGAGAACACAGGTGACAGCAGTTAGAAATGGAGTGGTGTCCAGCTGGAAATCGATTCTGGCCTCAATTGATCTCCAGCACTGCTTTAATAGCCCAAAAGCTTTCTCCACAACAGAGCGGATGGTGCTGAGCTGCCAGTTAATGTACCTTTGTTCTGGGGTGTGGGCAACACTGTATACCTTTGTAAGCCAGGGCTTCAGGGGAATAGGCAGGGTCCTGAGAACAACAGGCCTCATGAGCATCCCCCTCAATGCATGCTTTAGTGGAAGGTCCAGTCGCCTGTGTACATGTGGCCAAAGAAGGGGTCTGGCGGAAAATGCAGGTGTCCCGGCCAGCACATCCATAAAACGGGCACGGTGGTCCACTACTGCCACTAGAACCACAGAGAAAATCTTGTTCTGGTTCAAGTAGTTGTCCTTGCTTTGGGGTGGGCAGATGATGGCGATATGGCTCCCATCAATTGCCCCTATACAACTTGGGAACCTGTCCCGCTGAAAGCCATCCGTTACCTCTGCAAGGTCAGCCAACTACACCACCCAGTTCAACAGCACTTGCACAATCACTGTGTAAACTTCCACTAGTATGGTGCCCACCATGGAGATTCGCATGCCAAATTGATGGGTGGCAGAGCAGCAGAAGTCTAAAGTGTGGAGCTTTCAGATGGTGATGGCAATGGGCAACCACATCACTGCTCTGTTTCTCCAGTCATGGCTTGAAAATCTCTACTGTCTGCAGGATGAGGTTACAGGGCATCCTGAAGTTTGCGACCCACTCAGCATCTTCCCATGAGGACAGCACAGTCTCCCACCAGTCTGTGCTTTTTCCCTTCACCCAGACCAGCCTCTGGGTGGGTACAGTCCTGCGACTGGTGTCTGACTGAAGTGATTTCCCCCAACAGGTACCTCTCCACGCACATCAGCTGCTCTTGCATGGCTTTGATCCTCCTCAGCACGGTCCATTGTCGCCGGAGGTAGGCAAGTGCACAGTGCCAAAGCAGGAACCATGTACCCCACTATCTTGGCCATAGAATGAATGAGAGCCTTTGTGTGCCTTGAAATCATGTTGCGCCAATGACAGCAGGTGGTTTGGAATCTGTTGGGTTACTTGCAGGTTCTGCTCAGCAGCTGTAATGAAGGCCTGGGATGCAATAATAAGCACAAGGAAGTTTTCAGTATGCGTCTCCACAGCTGCAGTTCTGGCATCCTTGAATTCTGCAGACCATGTGTTAAATGTTTTGAACAGCTTGGTGCCTTCCTAGCTAGGATTGGCTGTGTGCCGCACATGAGCAGCTGTTGCACAATATTGGTCATGTGCCCTTATAGGACCTGCTACGCTAAGCATGAGATGCTATTGGTTACAGGCCAGCTATTGGTTGGAAAAGTTTTTGCAAAGTTTATGGTGTGTGGCTGTGCTGGCACTGCCAATCTGGGTGACTATTAAACTGCATAGGCATTTCTGTCCCAAGCACATTAGTAAGCACACCAACTCAACTAAAAATGTTAGATATGTGCACCACAGAAGCATGACATTTTTAAATTGGGGTGTGGGGGGAACCACTGAACGTTAAGGAATGGGCAGGGGGGCCAGAATCTTTGTTGCAGTGAAGGTCACTATGCCTGAAATGTGTGTGGGAGCAGAGCTGCCCATAGGTTAAAAGCTATTCTTTTTTTTTCTTTTTTTTGGTGTTACTCCTATATTCTTGTCTTTTCAAGGTGACAGTTTTTGCTTGTAATGAGTACAAAGGGTCATAATGCTATAGAGAGCTATTGCTGCCAGGTTGTTTGCCCAAGAAAACCCAATGGCTTTGGCTTTTGTTTGTGAGTGCTCCAGCTGCCCAGAGTACAGGACCCAGGTAAGTCGGGGGTGGGTGGTGGGGTGGGGGTGGTGATGGACACACTGGCCTTTGCTGACATTTGGGTGAGGCCTGATACACAGACAGAACTGTCAGACCCATTCCCCAACGCAGCCTATATGCTCATAGGGTGGCACGTGCACGCAATCGGGTTCTATGAATGCATAATGGAGTGTAGATACCACGCAACCCAGCTGCAGTTCAGATTCAGCAGAACGGAAGAGTGGGACCCCAAGTTCAGCAAAATGGAAGACTATGACCCCATGACCAGATGAGAGGGTAGGATGTGAAGGAGAGTGTGACTTTTCTGGATGTTTGGGCACTGCCAGAAGTAGGGCAGTGACTAATGAAAGCTGAACTTTCCCTGCCATTTTTTCCTCATCACTGCCCAGACTGACAGCAAGAGGACCTACGGGGCCAATGGCAGTGCCTCGATCAGATTGCAGAGATGAATCTCATGGGGAAAACAAGTGACTTGGGATACAGGGAAAGTGAACCGACTGAAGGAGAGCTTGTTGCTGTACATGAGGTTTGAACATTCGAAGTGCGGAGTACCTTTGCGAGCAGGAATGTTTTCCTCTGCTACCATATGGTAATGCAGAAGATGATAGAGAGGGGGTACAAGAGGTGCATGTTTGGGGTTTTTATGTGAACAGAGAGGGATTCCCTCCACAGTGGATGAGACCCCAATAGAACTGTGTTCTGCTACCTGCAGGTACATCGCTATGAGCTGTGGATGCAAGAAACTGGGTTGTGACGACATGCAAGACTGATTGCTTTCAATTTCAATTTTTACTTTTGCTTTCAATTTTCACTAAAGGGGCTCAAAGTATGCAGTTTGCTTAGTAAACTCAGCATTATGTGCATAGCAAAAGGTTAGTTCCAACTGCTAAGTGCGGGCAGGTATAAACCCAGGTATGAGCCTCCATGGGTGGCCGGGGATAGCAGGTGCTAGACCGTCTCCAGAGTCGTGATAGCCTGCAAGAAAGAAACAGCTGGTGCAGCTTCTCCTTCCCATGGTTTGCTGTGGCTGTGAGTCATGATGGGGTTGGGATACTGAGAAAGAGGAGTGGGTGGAGTGTGGCAGAGAACACCTGTCCATGTTTTAGGCTTGTCACACAAATCCTGTGAGCTGACGTTTCCTGAATAAACAAATATACGCATGGGGCTGCCCATTCATTAATACACCAGGGGTGGGGAACCTTTTCCCTCCTGGGGGCCACTTTGAAAGCTTGCACAAGCTCTGAGAGCCGCACAGAAGTTGGGACAGGGATGCACTCAAGGAAAGGCGGGCCCAAATCATGGATCTGTGCCATGGAACTGGCCCCTATCCTTGTTTGGATGACCTCATTTTTGCTCCCTTCCCTTGAGCTCAGTTTTTCAGTGATTGGCGGTAAGAAGGGGCCAAGGGCCAGATCCAGAAAGTGGAAAGAGGTCACATTTGGCCCCTGAGCCCAAGGTTGCCCACCTGTGCTCTACACGCTAAACGTGAGGAGCTGCACAGACTGAACACGGACTCTATCGTTTTGTTTGTTAACACTCTACATGTCAGGCAGACTCAAGGGTATAATTTTTCGCCATATTCAGTTTTTTGGGCATGTAGGCTCAATCACTGACAGCCGGGCAGAGCTGTGTGCATGTGAAATCCTGCAAGGTTCTGACTCTGGGAGTCTCAAATGTGCTATAAGGGGCGTAAGCACTGTTTTTAGCGCATCCCACACTCCCAGAGTCAGAACTACCCCACCCCCCTCGCCCCCCACCACCTTCTCCTCTGCCCCTTTGCTTTTGAGGGTTTTTTTGCTTCTCTGGGTCAGTTTCCTTAAGGTCTGCTTAAGTTTAATTCTTTTACGTTGCTGGAGAAATTGACTTAAGTAGACTCCACTGTATGTGCTAAATGAAACATACTATTTTTAAAATATAAATTTGTTCACAGCAAGCCACCAAATGAGGCAAAACTGCAATGCATGAGTCATGTAGTGGCTTACCTTGTCTTTGTGCATATGTGTAACTCCCTTTTAAGTGCCTGTTAAATTGTAGCCTCCTGCACATGTAACCTTTCTGTATTCTAATTTAAATGGAAGAGTTATTTGAAAGCTTTTTTCCCGAAGGAAAAGTGTGTGTGGGTGGGGGAAGAGGTTTGAAAAAAGAAAATTACAATGCACACCAGCTGACACGGCACCTCTGATTAAAAAATAAAAGTGTTCCTTTTCTCTCCGCTAGGTCTGTTTTTAAGCCTTTCATTTTTGTGCCGAATATTATTCAGCTGTTGAAAACTAGTTCACCAACTTTTGGTCTTGAGGATCCAGTTAAGAAGAAGCCACGTTTTCAGACAAAGCCAGATAGAAGGCATGAGCTCTATAAGCAACATGAAAGGGCAGCTGTCATCATGGAAGCGGTGCGTTGATTAAATCAGATTTCCTTATTAAGTGGTAATTTATGCAAGCTGCTCTGCTGTGTAGAATGGTTAAAAAAAATGTTTGCTTAGTGCCCAGGTGTCCAACATTTTAGTTTTGGGTCCAAACAGGTTTCTGAAAAGTCAAGGAGCATGCACTGTTGGCTCCTCGGAGGCTGATGGAACAGCAACGGTTCCAGGAGACTCTGAGGGAGTTAACCCTGACAGTCACTCTGTCGATGAGCTGGTCCAGCATTTGGAACATCTTGATAAGGGAGACCATTGACAGGGTGGCGCCGAGACGTCCCTTGTCACCACAGAGCCCCTTGGTTTACTGAGGGGCTGCAGTGTATGAAACAGGTAGGCAGGAGACTAGAGTGATGCTGGTGGTGTCAGACTCACTCTGAATCTGACTGACTTCTCCATAGGGCCCATTTGCGGTCCTATGTTGAGGCTGTGAGGACAGCAAAGAAAATATTCTTTGCTGACCTCCTAGCGTCTGCAAAGTTGTGTCCAGTGGAGTTGTTCCGGGAGGTGCGGGGGCTGGTCAGTCCAGCCTCCCTCTGCCTGGATGGGGACTTGTCCCAAGCCTGCTGTGAGGAGTTTGCCATCTACTTTGCAGAAAATCACTCAGATCCAGAGTAACTTTGACACCGGATTGGAGGCAGTGGGTCAGGAGCGTGAGGTTATGGAGGCAGTCTGGTTTACCTTCTTGGGATGAGTTTCAGGAAGTGACACCAACCGATGTGGTGGATGTCCTGGGGTCTGTCAGAGCCACCAGTTGTGATCCATGCCCGCCCTGGTTGGTGAAAGCCTCCAGGCAGACTTTGGGGACGGTGCTGGCGAGGGTGGGTAGTCAACGCATTCCTTCGGCAGGGGAGATTGTCACCCAGTCTCAAGGAGGCTGTGGTGCGCCCCCCGCTGAAGTAGCCATCTTTGGATGTGGGCGCACTCACCAGCTACTGACCCGTCTCTAATCTTCCCCTTTTAGGGAAGATTATTGAATGGGCGGTGGTGATACGGCTCCAGGCGCATCTGGATAACATTGGTTTCCTTGACCCTTTTCAGTCTGGGTTCCATCCCAGCCATGGTACTGAGACGGCATTGGTGGACGACCTCCACCGGGAGATGGACGCAGGATGTTCAACATTTCTGAACCTGCTAGATCTCTCAGCCACTTTTGATACAGTGGACCATGGGCTGCTTTTGAGACAGCTGTGAGACCTGGGGGGTCTGGACGGGACTGTCCTAGGATGGTTCCGCTCATTCCTCTCAGGGAGAAGCCAGTGGGTGGTGCTGGGGGCTGAAACATCAAGCCCCCGGGCTCTGACCTGTGGCGTTCTGCAGGGTTTGATCTTGTCTCCATTATTATTTAATGTGTATATGCAGCCCTTGGGGGAGATCATGAGAGGGTTCGGGGTGCGATGTCCCCAATATGCTGCTGATACTCAGCTGTACCTCTCATTTTCAACTGACCCAGGTCCTGCTGTCTCGTTACTTTCCCAGTGTTTGGAGGCCATGGCGCATTGGATGTGGCAGACAGACTGAAACTCAATTCCAACAAGACGGAGGTGGTGGTGGTGGGCAGGGCGAGGGAGGTGCTGACTCTCCTTGTAGGGAGGGTCTGCCCTCCTGTAGTCCAGCAGGTTTGGAGTCTGGGAGTGCTTCTGGACTCAGACCTCCATCTGGCTCGACAGGTGGAGGTGGTGGCTAAAGCCGCCTTTTGCCAGTTGCATCTAGTGTGGAGGCTGTGTCCGTACATTTCCGGGCCCAATCTGGTCACCCTTACCCACGCCTTCATCACCTCGAGGCTAGACTACTGCAATGCACTCTACGTGTGGCTTCCCTTGACACTGGTTTGGAGGCTGCAGCTAATGCAGAATGAGGCGGCCTGTCTCCTTACAGGGACGAGTTGGTGGGAGCACATAACGCCTGTGCTCTGTACTCTGCACTGGCTGCCTATAGCGTACCAAGACAGATTCAAGGTGCTAGTATTGACTTTTAAAGCCCTGCACAGTCTGGGCCCCTCATACCTCGGGGACCGCCTCTGCACCTCAGAGCAATCCCTTTGGTCCACCAGGGGCGGTTTTCTGGAGGTCCCTGGGTAAAACGGGGCCACAGTGGAGAGGGCGTTCTCAGTGGCTGGGCCACGACTTTGGAACTCCCTCCCGGAGGAAGCCTGCCTGGCCCCAGGTCTGCTGGCTTTTCACCGAGCCTGCAAGACCTCTAGGCCTTCCGACCGTCAGGACGCTCTAGGCCTTCCGGGGAGAAGTTCCCCGGAAGGCCTAGAGCGTCCTGACGCCGGCAGCCACAGCCGGCGCTGAGGCCTCCGGACCGCCCGCCGCCGCCGGAGCTCCCAAAGGTAAGCGGCAAGCGCACTGTAGGGGTGATCCCTGGGGGGGTGGGGGTGTTAAACACCCCACCCCCCCAGGTATCGAGTCATACTTACCGGCGGCTGCGGGGAC
>QEPC01008869.1:2351352-2361491 GCA_003113815.1 Sphenodon punctatus
GGGGGGGGCTCGCCTCGGGGTCTCACTCTGTTCTTTTTTACAACAAAAAGCCAGGCTGGGCAGGGTGGGTGGGGGGTGTCCCCCCTTCCACCCGCGCAGCCTGGACTCGGGGAGGGTTTTTTTTTTTAAAACAGTTTTCCTGGGGCTTTAAATTTTTTGACATTGCAGCCATTTAAAAATGGCTGCAATGTCAAAAAACCGGTACACTGAAATCCGGTACCGGGGGCCGGATTACCGGGCCGAATCCGATAATGCCGGTACGCCCGATACCGGCATTATCGGATACCGGATTCTACCGGTTTCCCACCCCTACTGCTCGGGTATATCCCGTGCAGAGGATTATCTGGGAGCAGGGGGAGAAAAGAGAATTGGTCACCTACCTCGGTGAATTCTTTTCTCTCCTGCTTCCCGAATAATACTCTGACCCTCCCTGTCAAACAGCAAGGGAGTAACTAAAGGCTATTTTTTAAAAAAAAAAAGTGGAAATGGGCTCCCTGCCAGAGCAGGGCCATAGTTTCTTTGGGTTGGTTCTCAGTTTTTGTAGGGTTGAAACTTTTCATCGTTGTGCTGTTAGTTTTTTATACTTTAAGATGTAATTCATTGGCTAACTTTGGTCCTTGGCTATGTCACTGACTGAGGCAACGGGGTAGCTGGGTGCACATGCGCAAACAAAACATTTCAAGTGCTGCCTCCTGGAGGTCAAGAGGAGAGCTACCCGTGCGGAGTATTATCCGGGAAGCAGGAGAGAAAAGAATTCACCAAGGTAGGTGACCAATTCTCTTTTCTCCTCTCCGATTTCTATTGGATGGCTGTACTTAAGACTAGAGCAAGTCATTTGTCATTTAAGGCTTCACTGGGGATGATGTCCTTTCAGCCATTCCTCTCACTAGGACACTTGAATAAACAGCTTCCACTGAAAATACAGATGCCACATAAAACTATGTTAATGACCCAGGCCTGGCTAGTGTTGCAGGAGGTTGCAGTACAAGAACTGTGGTTCTGAATAGGACAGTTTGAGTCCCTATCATATTTCAGGTTTCTACCCAGTGTAACTCCAGTGAACAATAGTGAATCGGATTGTGTTACTATCTAGGACAGTAGTTCCTATTCTCTGACTCTGGATTACTCATCCCATTAGGTAAGGTGCCAGGGCTTGGTATAAGATATAAAAAGTATTAGTAGCCCTGGTGTGTACCCATAGTACTGGTGCGAAGAGTAGTCTCATGCAGTCACCCACACACAAGCTCTACCTTCCATACGTGGAAATGCAGTAGCAGCCTCCACAGGAGCTGGCCCTAGCAGGAGCCACAGCCTAGGTTGCTGAAATCCCACTCCCTTTGAACATAGGCCAGCTCCAGCAACCCAGAAGTCTACCGTCTGCAGACTGTGAACCACTAATCTGTAATCCTAATGCTCAATAGTGAATAGTGGAATCTGATTAAACATACTGTGCACATTCCTGCATGGGCAAATTACATTTCCTAAAGCTCCTCCAGACAGCTTGTTTTCATTAACATAACTCATATAGTTTTAATGGTGGGGAGCTGTGGGAGCGGAGAGCCGGAGCGGCGACAGGGGCCCCGTTGCAGGGCTGCTGCGTTCCCCGGTGATATTGTGAGACCTTTGTGTATTTGGATCACAGTGGAGAGATCCCTAGGATTACAAGTCAGCACCGGTGTGAAGCTCGGGGCCGATTTCCAGCTGGTAGCCCCACCCCCCGGATAACTCCGGTAGGCTATTTAAAGTCACCAGCCTATGGCCGTGCTATAAGCGCGTGCCATGGCCTGCGTGCCTAAGGGCTGCGCACGCAAGGGCACACCCTTGTGCATGCGGCATTAGGTGCAGGCCGTGTGCAGTCGGTACTGACTGAGCTTTCTGTAACCTAGGCCGCCCTCAGCAATTTCAGCTTAGTGCCATGTCGGCATGCCGGAAGAGATGTGCAAGGGAAGGGGCTGCTAGTCCCCCTTTGATTAAACAAAGGAAGCTGGAGACTTACTTTCTGTAGTCAAGTTCCCCTGTGCTGCCCGCTGTTGACCCTCAGATTACTCCAATCTCCCAGGTGACTGTTCATTCTTGTGTGTCGGAGATGCGAGGTCGAGGCCCCTCTGGTATGGCCTCTAAATCTTTGATGGGCTCCTGTTCCCTTGAACCCCGGTTAGTTCCGGGGGTTGCCATGGACAACTGCCATGGTCATTTGGATGGGCTACAGGGGAAAAATCCATTGGAGCTCATGGCAGCCCAAACTTTATTCACCAAACGCTGTTGCTTATTTTTGCCCAATTAAAGACAATTTCGGGGGATATGGCCAAATTGGACTCTATTAAAGGGGTAGTCCCCCCGTATGGGGAGGCTCCCCCTTTGGGGACTCCCTACCCTGCCAGGACTCTTTCCCCCGCCTTGGTAGCTACAGGTGGTGGAGAGGCTGGCGTACCTTCTGGGGGATTAACCTCTGTTGTTCCTCCTACGGTCCATCCCTTTGTCTGGTGTAGGGAGTCTATCGCATTTACCATCTTCCCCCTGCCCAATGGGTTCTGTCCGCTCTGGGATACTGCTACTCTGGCAGCAGGGCATTTGACCTTTTTGCTCAATCGGTTGGTCAGGCCATATGATATTTTTGCAGTTAGAACTATTGCAAAGGGCCCTATGAGAGCATGTCATGTGATCTCATTTCTTAAGGCATCTATGGCCGTATTCATATGGAAGCAGGTGGGTTTACTCGCCTCATATGGGATTCAACTGGCCAGAATTTTTGTCAAACCCCACGAGGGGTCCTCCCAAAGTGTACCTGAGGGAGGTTTAATTAAGAGAGCACCCCGGATATCTAGAACGGCTATAGGACTCCAGGGTAATCCTAATTTGATCCCGCTTTCTAACATTCGAGGAGGCAGACTTGGTCTGCCTAGTACCACGGACTTGGAGGATCATCCGCTTCCCTCGGGGCCTGATACCGTCCCATTACCCATGTTACCCAGGGGGGCTTTCCATTCTCCCCCCCCCCCCCCCGGAGGAAGCTGTATTGCCATTGGTAATGGGGGACTCCAGTATGGAGGTCACTGAAGGTATCATGAGTAGCGGCTCATCTTGGGGGGCTAGGCAGGGACACTGGTATGCCATCCTCCAGCTTTTTAGCCGATCATGGTCTGCCATTGGAGGAGGTTGTGCAGCCCGTGCAGGACCCCCAGCCCCAGCTCCCCCTCTTGAGCATGTCACTAGGGGCTCAGCAAGTCAGGCCCCATCAATCTTTCACTCAGTCAGTTAGGCACCAGTCCCCAGCAATTGAGGTTATTCAGGGAGTGGACAATGGTAGTTTTGTATCTGTGGATGGGGCGGTTAAGCCCTGGAAGGGAGTTTGTGGGGGTGTTGGGGGAGGGCAACAAGCTTAGCTCTGCCTCACAGTGGATTAGAAGTAGGTTTCTCAGCCCTTATGAGGAGGGGGGTTTAACCCCAACCTTTGATTCTGGGGAGATGGGTTTGTCTTCACTGAAGGTCGCAGGGATAACACCGCAAGAAAGCCCTCCTCTATTTGTTTTTGGTGGACCCGAAGATGCCTCAGGAAGAGAAATATTCTCCTTTCAGGCTGCGATGATAGGACTTCCTGTGACGGTGATTTCTAGCGACTATAGTGAGGCTCGAAGTCCCTCCTCAGAGTGAGACTCCTCAGAGGCAGACAGGACCCTGATTCCACAGCCTCCACCAGCTAGCGAGCCCCCGAATGGGGGGACCTTAGATTGACATTCCTCAGAGATCAGGGTCATGTCCTGGAACATTGCGGGGTGGAAGGCTAAGGCGGATGCTTTAGATACCCTCTCTAGTGATATCATCTGCCTTCAGGAGACGTGGCATAAGGGACTGGTTTCCCTACCAGGCTATGACAGCTTTGGGCTGGCAGCCTGCCCCAAAACAGGGAGGGGTCATCCCAGCGGAGGATGCCTGTGTTTTGTTTCTACTTCTTTAAAAGTGGGGTATTCCCCTCTCCCTGGGCAGTATTCTGTCCTCTGTGGGGTAATAATAGTTTTTCCTGCTTAGGTCTGTCGCCCTCCTTAATGTATACGTCCCTCCCTCCTCCTCGCACTAATATCAAAACTCATGCTGGGAAGAACTGGGCAGATTGTTTGTACTACTGGAGGAGGCCCACCCAGGCATCGGAATATTACTGGCTGGGGACTTTAATGCTCGCCTCGGTACCTCGGATTCAGCTCTTGCTTAGGCCAGAGGGCCGTGGATACTCGAGGATTCTTCCCTGGCTTTAGTAAGGTGCTCTAAGGATAGGGGTATTAATAAGAGTGGTCTCCTCTTGGCAGAGTTATTGGCGTCAGCACGAATTATTATATTAAATGGTAGGTCCTCTCAGGACCAATCCTGCTGAGTTTACCTTTGCTTCCTCGTCAGGGGCCAGTGTGATAGACCTTTTGGCGGTCTCAGAATTTCTTTACCCCTTGGTCAAATGGTTCAAGGTAGTTTTCCAGCCAGGCAGTGACCATTTCCCGGTGCAGATGGGCCTTGTGAAAAGTGATTTTTATAGTTTGGAACGGATGCAGACTGTTCCCCTGTCCTCCTTAACTCTCCCAGTTAAGCGGAAAATTAAGTGGGACTCTGAGCTGGAGGATAAGGATACCTCTCCTTAACCTGTGGTATGACGGGGAGTGCTGGTGGACTAGGAAGCTATTGTGAGTGGCCTATAGATGCTTTAGGAAGAGTGGCACTCTGGTGACCCTGTCAGTATTTCGAGATCAGCGCTATAACTATAAGGACCTCCTTCGGGGGAAAAAAAGGCAGTATCATGTCCAGCAATGGGACAAGATCAATTTGGCTCTTAGAGCCAAGAATTTGGCACAATTTTGGAGATTGGTCAGAGGCTGTGGGAAGACTCGGGGGAGGGTTGTGAACAGAGCCCAAAAGTGGGTTAAGTATTTTACCTCTCTGTACTCTCACGATCCAGGCCCCCCCCCTCCCCTTTGACCTCATTGCAATCTCTGCCTAGTTGGCCCCCAGTTTCGGTGGCAGAGATTGAGGACATAATTGATGGACTAAAGGGGGGAAAGGCCGTGGGCCTAGATGGCCTCCCGCCTGACCTTTTCAAAGCCAATAGGATCCGGTGGGCTAAGGCTCTTGCTGCTCTGTTTACAGGTATTAACCAAACAGGGGAGCTTCCTGAAGGCTGGTCCCAGACCGAGGTTGTCCCTATATATAAGAAAGGTTCCCTGGAGGAGACCAAGAACTATAGGCCAATTAGCCTCCTTAGCATGGTTAGTAAAATGCATGCCCACTATCTCTTGACTAGATTGGATGGAGGATGGGCATATACTGGGCGATGAGCAGAATGGGTTTAGAGCAGGTTGTTTCATCCAAGATCACTGTTTTGTTCTGAGCCATTTTGTGGCCAAGTACTCGAGCTCCACAGGGCTCTATGTGGCCTTTGTGGACCTGCGAGCGGCATTTGACCTGGTCTCTCAGAACCGTCTATGGGCGAAGCTTTCTCTTACATCTATTGATCAGAGGTTGCTGGCCCTGATACAGAGACTGTATTATAACACTTCCTTGAGGGTCAGATTGGACAATAATGGCTCCTTATCCCAGGAAATATTCACTAAGCGTGTGATGAAGCAGGGGTGTGTTCTTGCCCCTGCTTTATTTAATCTTTATTTGAATAGTCTTATCCTCCTAGTTACCTCCACCATCAACTGCCCGCCTAGGATAGGGAAGCGAGAGGTGGCAATTTTGCTTTATGCTGACGATGCCATTTTGTTGGCTAGATCACATTTGGACCTCTCCAGCCAACTAACACCGCTTCATAGCTTTTGTCTGCAGAACTTTCTTGAGATTAACCACACTAAAACCAAGATTATGCTTTTTCCCCCCTAGGCGGAAGATCGTTAAATGGTTTATAGGATCATATGAGCTTGAACAGGTCACTACTTATAGATACTTGGGGCTGGTTGTTCAGGCCAATGAGTCATGGATAGTGCACGCTAAGGCAGCCATTAGGCAGGTCAAACTAACAGCGAGATCAATTTGCAATTTCTTTAGACCTAGAGGGGGATACCTGGTTATACCAGCCATCAAGGTCTTTAAGGTCATATGTTTGGGGCAACTCCTCTTTGGGGGTCAGTTTTGGACGGCTGGGAGGTTTCTCTCTCTCGAAAGGGTTCAGACCATGTTTTTAAGGTCTCTCCTTGCTCTGCCTAATCATGCCCCTAATGTTGCTGTCCGCAAGGAATGTGGCCTGATCCCTATTGAGACTCAGGTGTGGCGCTCAGCTTAAGCTGCATGTTGGCTTAAGCTGCATTTCTGCCTCACCGCCCCATTGGCCACCTTGGTTCTTGCTGAGGATAACGTATGGGTAAGCCAGGTGAGGACCAAGCTATGCTCTATGGGTCTCTCACTGGGCAACTTACACTCTGAGTTATGGGGGGTAAAAGGAACCTTTCAATCAAAGGCTGGCTGATATTACTCTACAAGAGGAAATAGCCACCCTCATAGGCAAGATTTCACTGGCCCCAGTCTTGGAACTATATGAACATTCCCTTTTCTTGGCACCGTATTTACAGTACCAGCTGAGCCCCCAGCTGCGTAGGTGTTTTACAATGGCAAGGATGAGTGTTTTTCCCTCAGGAGCGATGGAGAGTCGCTTCCCGGGGAGCCATTTGTCCCCTTGTTTATGTGACTGTCCTTTGCGGATGCCAGATACTATGGTGCATATTTTATTTTACTGCAAATTCTATGCCAGCTTACGTGCCAAATGGCTTCTTCCCCATCTGAACCCTTGACCCTAGGAACGATCAGCAGGCATTGGTGTTACTCTTGTCAGGACGAGATGAGAATATTACAAAGAATGTGGCTTATTTTCTTTTTAAGGTGCTAGCACTGAGAGAGGCTAGGATGGCTGTTGTAATTATGGAAGGGAGGTTCCGGGACATTAAGATTTCTGATCTCTCTGGTTTCTGTTGCTGTTACGTTTCTTTTTATGATGTGCATGATATAACATAAAACCGACATAACAAGTATGTCTCCTTTTCCTTTTTTCGTCAATGTGACGGCTTTGTCTATACACTTACCTAAATAAAATTTTTAAAAAATATAGTTTTAATAGAAAATAGTTTTAGTTTATATTTTCCCACCTTATGTCCTATATTGCAAAGTAACTAGCTGCAGTAAGCAGGTAAAGCAATGGACCTCCTTTTGCTATCATGCACCCAAGAATTACTTGTAAAGTACTCCCTCAAAATAGAATCTGTTGAAAGAAACAAAGAAGTCACTGAACAAGCTGGATTGCATTAGTAAGAATCCTCTAGAGGGCAGCCTTTGCACACATTTGGCCTCAGCAAAAATAAATGTTAAAAAATGAATTTTAAAATGTTGAGGCATTACAATTACAAAAAAAGTTGCTGAGGAACCATTATCAAATATTTTACTATTTCACTCTGTACCAGTGTCCTGTTTTCCTAACACTTCCTTTGGTATGTGCTAGAAAAATAGCGGAGTATGTTTCTGCCAATTAGAAAAGAGCACTGTGTAGTATGTACATTTGATGTTCATCTGAAATTGAGTTTTCTGAAAAATAAAAACCCATCAGAATTCAATTTTTTAACGCAAGTCCTTCCAGGTCTTTAAAACAAAAACCTGTTGTTCATTCTGTAAACATCTGTGTTAATATGATTATTTGGTGCAGAGACTGAAGATGGGCTACCAGTAGTTTTCAAGCTTTCCAGTGTTGAGCCCCACCTCCTCTTCTCAGGGCCCTGTACTTAGGCCCCTCTTGGCCACACCCATGCCTTTAAAATAATAATAATAATAATAATAATTAATAAAGCAAAATGCCACAGTGCACATGCAGGTCCACGAACAAGGGCCGACACTGGCATACAAAAATAAGATAGTGGTTTTTAAAAAAAACGGTATATTCTACCCTTTCCCTGAGGCTCATGGTGCATTACAATGTGTAAAATGTATTTACATAAACTCAAATTAAAAGTCTGCTCCCAATTTCCCCATACCTTCCCCACCTATCAAGTGCTTGGCCAAATAAAAAGGGGTCTTACACTGCCTCTGCAAAATGCTCAGACTGGGGCTTCGGCAAGCCTCCAGGGTAAGGGCGTTCGCCAACTGTGGATTAGCCACCAGGAATGCCTTTCTGCGCTCTTGCTGTATGAACTTGCTGCAATGATGAAACGTGCAAGAGGGCGCCCTTGGCTGACCTAAGCTCCTTGGCCTTACTGAAACTTGGATCTTCCCCTCCGACTGTCACCCTTGCTACCCACCCACTCCTTTGTGCGGGGTGGGGTGGTGTGTCCTTTTTCTCACCAGCCCCGCAGGTCAGGGGTGGTGGCGTGGGCCTCCTCCTTACTAATTCCTGTCAATTTCAGTCACTTTCTCCCCCCCCCCCCCCCCCCGGGCTCCTCATTCATTCGAGGCTCACCCTGCACCTCTACTCCCCTCTCCATCTCCGTGTCTCTGTCATCTACCACCTTCCTGGCTCTCTCTTCCTTTCTCTCTTAATTAGAGTCCTGGCTCACTCTGACGATACCCCCACTCTCATCCTCGGTGACTTCAATGTTCATGTCCCTTCCCAGCTCTCCATCTCTCGCTTCCTCTCACTAGCCTCCTCCTTCAACCCACACCTTTGGACCAACTCCCCCACCCAATCTAACGGTCATTCTCTTGACCATGTCTTCTCTAGGAACTGCTATGTCCTGGATCTTCATCCTCATTCCATCTCTGACCGCTTCCTTGCCTCTTTCAACATCTCCCACTGCCCCGCATCCTCTTCCCCCTCTCCACACCCCTTCCATGACCTGCAGGCAGTTAACCCCCTGGACTTTACCTCCTCTCCCTCCCCCCTTCTCTCCTCAGTCTTCTCCTCCCCCGACTCTGCTTTCAGTGCCTCTCTCCCTTCCACCTGTGACTCCCTTGCCCCCCTCTCCTCCCACCCCACCCACTCCCACAGCCCCTGTCCTTGGCTCACCCCTAGTATCCACTACCTCCGCTCCTGCACCCGTGCTGCTGAATGCCTCTGGTGCAAATCCCACTCTCACGTTGACTTCCTTCACTTCAAATTCTCTCTCCTCCCTTCTGCTATCTCCCTCGCTAGACAGCATTACTACACCTTCCGCATTGAGTCCTGTTCTTGGGACCCTCACCGCCTGTTCGCCACCTTTGACTCCCTCCTCAAGCCCCCCTGTCCTCTTCCTCCCTCTTCCCTTTCTGCTCAGGATCTCGCTTCCTCCTTCACCTCCAAGATAGACAAGATCTGCCTCGACATCGCTTCCTGCTCCTCTTCCTACTCTCTCCCCTCGTCCTCCTTCCCTCCCACCTCCCTTGAGGAAATCGCCATCCCTTCCCCTTAATCCCAGCGCCTCCTGACCTCCATTGCTTCTACTGTCGCCCCTTCCTTCCTGCACATCATCAACCTCTCTCTCTTCTGGCTCCTTCCCCTCCACCTTCAAGCACGTCACTCTCTCCTATCCTCAAGTGTACTCTTGATCCCTCTGACACTTCTAGCTACCATCCTGTCTCACTCCTTCCTTTTGCTTCCAAGCTTCTTGAACGTGTTGTCTACTCCTGCAGCCTCGACTTCCTATCTGCCAGTTCCTCCCATGACCCCCTCCAATCTGGCTTCCAAAGATCACCAACGATCTTCTTGTGGCTAAATCTAATTTGTCTTTACTCCATTCTTGTCCTCCTTGAACTCTCTGCTGCCTTAGATACTGTTGACCACTCACCCTTGCTGGACTCACTTCACTCCCTTGGCTTCCGTAGCTCCGTCTTCGACTGGTTCTCCTCCTACCTCTGACCGCTCCTTCAGTGTGTCTCTTGCCAACTCCACCTCCTCCTTCCCCCTCATGGTTGGTGTTCCCCAAGGCTCTGTCCTTGGTCCTCTCCTCTTTATCTGCACCCTGTCCCTAGGCAAACTCCTTATCTCCTCCTTTTTTTTTTTTTTTTAACCTTTATAACCTTTATTTGCCGTAACTAAAAAGTTATTGGCAATGTGTAAAACAGAGATCATTAACCAACAATCCTACCCTAGGATAAGGGTAAACCGATCGTAGGTATAGGAATAGTGGCTCAGCAGGATAAAGAGTCAGACAGAGCAGAGCGAAAGAGGTGAGTTTTAAGGAGAGATTTGAAGGTATGAAGGGAGG
>QEPC01008869.1:2364210-2408089 GCA_003113815.1 Sphenodon punctatus
CAGATTGTAAGCCCTAGGGGCAGGGACCGTGTCTATTTTATTACTTTGTAAAGTGCCAGGTACACTGCTGGCGCTATATAAATGTTTGTTAATAATAATAATAATAATACATGACTAAATTGCCAAAAGCAGCCACAGACAAAGTTAATTCGGAGACCCTATGGACAAAAGGGAACCTTGCCTGGGTTTGCCCAAGCACCGAAAGAAGCTTGCCCCTAAGTCTTGCAAATTTAGGGCAGACAAAAAGAATGTGATTAACCGTGTCCAGTTCTTGCATAGAGCAGGACAAACATCTCCTTTCTTGGAATGGCACTCCCGTATATCATCCCTCCAATATTGTTGAGGGGAAAACTCCACATCGAAGGTGTGTAAAAGCTCATCTTAAAGGAAATTTAGGCCAGGCCATCAAATAATTTGTTTCCAGTAGGGGTCTAGCGGGAGGCTTATATAAAGGGTTTACCCTCTGGAGTTGAAGCGTGTCGGTGTCAATTTGAAGTTGCTGATCAACAAGCCTCTGCTTTACCAAAACCATCGCATGTTTAGTTCCCAGAGACAATAAATGTCCTGGGGAAAAGCCGAGCCTCCCGAGAACGACCTCCATGCGCCCCAGCCAGGGGAGCAGCAATCCCTCATCTCTAGCGCTGCCCAAAAGGGAGCCATCCCCCTGGGGTAGAAGTTCAACCTTTATCCAGAAACGAATAAGGGCTTGGAGTGAAGAGACCCTAATAGGAAGACAGCCCATCTCTACTCGCAGAAATACCTGCGGCGTTCCTTGGGGCACCCCCAAAATAGCCCTCAAAAAACCATTTTGGACCGTTTCCAACTGATCCAAAAAATCCAAGCCCCATACGGGGAGAGCATATAATAATAGCTGGGTTATTACCTTTGCTTGAAATGACCAACGCGCCGGCAAAATCAGCTGACCCCCTTTACCAAAATAGAACCCATGAATTACACTCACTGTCTGCAAGGCCTGATTTTTGGTCGTGAGCCAGTGGTCCCACCAACTAGGAGAGTTGGAGAAAGTCACGCCCAGGTATTGAAACTTGTCAACCTGGGAGATCTGATGACCCCTGATCTGCCACCTATGAGTCTCCTTAGGCTTCCTTCAGCCAATAATCAAAACCTTTGTCTTCTCGTAATTGATAACGAGGCCCTCATTGAGACAGTAATCCTCCATCCGCTGCATTGCCTGGCGGAGGCCCACTAGTGATCGAGAAATCAGGGCGGTGTCATCGGCATAGACTAAGGCTACCACCTTTCTATTCCCGATCTGCGGGGTGTGTGTGTGTGTGTCAGCCTCAGATAGAAAGAGGGGGGGGGGGGGGAGACCATTTACGAAGATGTTAAACAAAGCGGGTGCCAAAGGGCAGCCTTGTCTCACCCCCCTATCAACCCTCACTTCCCGCGTCAGAGCACCCGCCTTGTTAAATCTAACCTGCAGTGTGTTATTCTCATGGAGTCGAATTAACAGGAAAAGAAGTCTTGGCTCCATCTGCAGGGATCGTAACTTTGCCCACAACCGGCTCCTGCAGATGGAGTCGAACGCCATCCTCAAGTCAATGAAACACAGGTAAACCCTCAGTCCCTGACCAAGAGTCTTCCCCACTAGATGAGCAAGGACCAGGGCATGGTCCACCATTGAACAAGCCTTCTGAAACCCAGCTTGCTCAGGCATAACAACTTTGTTTCCAGCCAGCCAACCCTGGAGCCTAATCAATAGAAGCCTTGAGTAGAGTTTGCCTACGATACTAAGAAGGCTAATGGGGCAGTAATTTCCTGGGTCCCTAGGGTCTCCTTTCTTAAATATGGGAACCATAATACTATTGATCCATGATCTGGGGCTCATTCCTGTTGCATTGATATGGGTAAAGACCAGGGCTAACAGCTCTGGGAGCCTTCCCACTTTTGCACTGGAGGATCAAATCCTTAATCTCTTCCTCAGAGACTGGCGGCCAGTGCGGCAAGGAGTCAGATTCCTCGACAGGGGGGCTAGGAAAAGATAAAGGAGATACCGAGAAAATAGCCTCGTAAAACCTCTCCCATACATCTGGTGGTAATACTACTGAGGCCATAACATCGCCCCCCCAATCTCACCTGACGAATACAGCCCCAAAATTGGGTTGAAGTCCCACTCTTTGCTGCCTTTTGCAACAGTGCCCACTGCTGATTCTGGAAAGTTAAGACGCTTTGAGAAAATCAAGCGTCGATATCGTGCTCGCGTTTCCAGGAAAGCTGCTTTGCTAACCCCAGGGGGATATTGCTTCAGTTGGAATGCAGTCTGTCTAAGAGATGAGCGTAAGGTATGACATTCTCTGTCAAACCAGACCCCAAGGTTTCCAACATGGGGGGAGGTGGGGGTGGTCCTGAGGCTCAAAGATGACCTAAGTAAAACAACAACCTGGTGAAGGCCCTCCTGGGCATCCATAGCTCCAGCTGCAATTAAATGGCATAACTGCTCCATGTTAGAGTCCCTCAGGAGTGCAAAAAGAGCTGCGCCATTGTAACTGTCCTGCGGGCTCTTTTGTATTCTATCTTTCGGCCCAAGGAAAAAACTCACCCCCTCCTCCAGGGGGAAAACCAACTGAGCCTGGGGGTCACTGCAAGTTAGTTGCAGTGCAAAGTGGGCTGTTTCAGCACTGGGAAGGACAACAAGATTTAATGTCCTCAGAGAGAAATTGAAACCAGAAAGAAATCAATAGTACTAGAACCCTGGTGTGAATGGAAGGTGTAACATCCATCCCAGTCACCCTCCAGCCTACCATTCAGTATTACCAGTCCCAGCTCTTCCACTAGCGACTTC
The DNA here is from genome assembly GCA_003113815.1 of Sphenodon punctatus. Taxonomy (NCBI): domain Eukaryota; kingdom Metazoa; phylum Chordata; class Lepidosauria; order Sphenodontia; family Sphenodontidae; genus Sphenodon; species Sphenodon punctatus. Next base: position 2,367,014 of record QEPC01008869.1, read on the forward strand.
ATATACATAGCATTTGCACTGATTGCTTTATCCTGTGCCTTTTGGTGAGGAACCAAGACAGGGCAAAGAGTTTACCACATCTCCAGGCCCCTGCCACTCACCTAATCTTGAATTGAAGTCCCCACCCATAACAAGAAAGGCCATCGGGTACAGCTGCCACGCGTTTTTAACTCTATTGGTAATTTCTTCCCAAATATCTACACAAAAAAGGTAGCAGTAAAGGGGGGAATATAAACATTACCTATCAGTAGTTCAGTAGCTGAGGGAAACGTACAGTGAAAAAGGGCAAAATAAGATTGGTAGCTATTTATTAACTTTATATCCACATTGAATGAATTTGAGATCACAAGAGCCAACCCACCACTCGGTCTGCCAGACACCCTGAATGGAGTAGCCCCTACTGATATAACAGTAAAACCTGCCAGCTTGATGTCGTCCAAAGCCCAAGTTTCCTGCAGGAGACAGAAGTCCCAAGATCTCAACATTTGGATAATTACTATATCCTGGAAACGGGCCCTCCAGCCAGAGATGTTCCAAGAGGCTAATTTAAAAGCAGGAAGCTGTGACTGTCATAAAGCAACACCCGGCCCAAAAGCCCCCGGAACCCGGGCCACAGAATTATTTGGATCCTGTACCCTAGCTCCCGCATAGACCCTTGGCGAGAGGGCACCTGGTGGATTTGGGGAATCCTCCACCAGGGGCACCAAGCACCCTGGGGTTGATAAAGGTGGGCCTGAGCACGCAAGCTCTTCCGACCTTTCCGAAACCCACAAACTGGCTTCCAATTGGGTCCTGGGGGGGGGGGGGGGAAGAATTATTGAGCACCTCCTTCCCTACTCCAACAGCAGGGGGAGGGCAAAACACCAACTCCTAGTCTAAGATTTTACTACACTGCCCGGGAAAATCCTCACCTTTATTCCCAGGGGGATTATCATCCTTCGCTCCACGTGGGGGAAAGACTTGCTGCCCAGGAGCCAAGGACAAAGAGCGCCCAACCTGGGCCAAAGAGTCCTGTCTCCCCACCTGATTTTGAGGGGCACTCCCTCCAAGAGGTGAGGCACACGATCTCAATTTGTTTAGTTGTAGACACAGTATATCTAATTTAGTCAACAAACTTAGTTCAGGGGGGGTCACACTCACCCAACCTAACAAGGTGACTGAAGCAACCATCCTTCTGAGGGTATTGTTTATGCTTCTGTGGGGTGGGGGCTGGGCAGAAGCCCAAGGTTCCACAATTTCAGTTTCCATACTTTCCCCACCCACAGAAGTCACTGGGCATACTAAATCATTTCTTATGTCCTGTCAAGGGGGATGTAAAGGAAGGTCACCAACCAAGGGGAGCCGATTTTCCTCCTGGGCACCTGCCTCCAAATTTAGTACCTCAGACTGAACCTGCCCGATACCTTGATGACCCTTCTTGTCAGATAACATAATATCACCAGTACTAGATTGAAAAGCTTTAGAAATGTAGACTGATCTTTCCTCCAGAGATGATTTAGCTGCCCAAATAGCCGCAATAGTCTCCGAGGAGGTAAACCTGACATTAACCACTTGTCTGTCCTGAGTCACCAACAACTGGTCCACAGACTTAATGTCATGTCTGGTGATCGGGAAATGCCTCAAAATGGGGAAATTAAGCAACAGTCTGAGGTGGTCGGCAGTATCCAAAGCCATGTTCCACACCGGGGGGGCTCCCATGAAATGGCAAAATTGTGAAAATTAAATTTAAAGGGAGAAAACTGTAAAAAGCTGCTTGATCTGAAGGTGGCAAAGCCAAGGGACTGGAAAGAGGGCGGTTAGAATTTACCTTAGATTGTAAAATTGAGAGGAGGCCCTCTAGCTGGGCCACCCCAGGGGGGATTACAGAGTGTTACAGAGTGAACAGATGACCTATGGCCAGGAGGCAAGACCTGAAGACGAGAGGCCATTGCAGCCCCATTTGGCCAGAGGGGAGATACGAGTGGCTTGATCCCCAATTGAACCCTTCTAGAAAGTACCATCAAGTCCAATTTCTCATGGATTTGATGTACTTGGGTACACATAAACCGGATAGATTCAGCAGTTACCGCAACATGGTTGATAAAAAACTCAGTTAAAGAGTCATTCCCCTGGTATAGGCCATGCCGTTCCTGGCGCTGGGTAAGAGGGAAACTCCCTACATGGGAGGTAACCGGGGTGGAATGGCGCGAGAAGGAGGGAGTCTTACCATGTGCAACACAGGAAATTGATTGGCGAAAAGAAGCCTCTGATATCTCCTGGGGTATGGGTATTCGAGCAACAGCCCTTGGCAGATCTGGGTTCGTATAAGAAAAGAAATACTCCAAGCGCCGTTGTTTCGTCTGTTTTTGGACTGGCGGAGACCCAGCCAATGGCTGGGGATGAAGCCTTTTGTTGATAGACATGATAATAGGGCAGCAAGGGCGAGATGAACAGGGCTGGTAGTTTCTCCCTGCTCTCCGGCCTGCGCCTAAGGCTGCGCGCACGCTTCTGGTGCTGCCTCCAGCACGTGAGTTCCTTTGAAGCCCTGGCGCTGGCTCTAACTCCGCCCCTCGCTGCTCCCGCTGAGCTCGGTGCTGTAAACTGTCACAATTGGGCAGCGGCCCTGGTCTCCCATGGCTTCCAATATCACCTCTCCGCTGAAGACACACAACTCTCTCTCTTTACTCTCTCTCTCTCTCCATCTGTGTCTCTGCTATCTCTACCTGGATGTCTCAACATCAACTCAAACTCAACGTGGCTAAAACTGAACTCCTTATCTCCCTTCCCCCCATCCTTTCCGTCCCCCAAGCCCATAGCTTAGGCTTGATCTTTGACTCACCCTTTTAAACCCTACATTGACTCTGTTGCCAAATCTTGTCGCTTCTCCATAACATTGCTAAGATTTGCTCTTTTCTCTCTGTCTCCTCTGACAAAACTCTTGTTCACGCCCTGGTCATCTCTTGCCTTGATTACTGTAACCTCCTCCTCACTGACCTCCCCCGCTCTCACCTTTCTCCCCTTATCTCCGTCCAAAGCTTTGCTGCCAGGGTCATCCACCTCGCCTGTTACTTCAACCACGTGCAGCCCATCCTCTCTTTTGTGGCTCCCCCTTCCTGAACTAATCCTGCACGAACTCCTAGTCCTCACCTATAAAGCTCTTCACAACTTTGCTCCCTCCTACCTCTCTGCGCTAATTTCCCTCCCTACTCCAATCCGTGAACCCGGCTCCTCTGTTTTCTCTTGCCCTCCCACGCCTCCCCTAACCACCTTCGTCCCTTCTCCCTAGCTTCCCCCCATGCCTGGAACTCACTCCCTGCCCACATCTGCCTTGCTCCCTCCCTTCGTACCTTCAGATCCCTTCTCAAGACCCACCTCTTCCGCTCTGCCCTCCCCAGCTCCTTACTCCCGTCTCAACTCCTGCGGATACCTACCATCCAGTATAATCTGTTACCTGAGGTCTGTGTACTCATATCCTCACCACATGGACCAGCCAGCCATCATTCTCGATGTAACCAAGCCAAACACATGCACCTGGGACCTTGCATCTTCGTGACTGTTACACCCCTTGCAGTGGCAGTGCGCCCCCTAGGACGTACGGGGCAATGCCCCTCCTGGCACCCCAGGAGTCGGACTCACTCCCCCAAGCCTCGACATTTAAAAATGTAATAATAATGTGCCACGGTGAATGTGTGGAGCCAGCTCGAAGAACCTTGTTTAAAGATAGCAACCTTCAAGCTAGGTGCCTCCAAACAAGGTTCTTTGAGATGGCTCCAACATTCTCACCGGTTGTGTGTGCACGTGCGCGTACAACCGGTGACGCACCCCCCACAGGCTTCCTAAGGAAGCCTTGGGAGCACAAAAGGGAGGCGTTCTCCCTTTATGCGGAATGGGTGGCTAGAAGCGCCATCCATCCCGCATAAAGGGAACCCTGCGATGAAATAGTGCCGCAGAAGGCACTATTTAATTGCAGGGATAGCCCAGGGCTAAAAGTCCTACCCGGGTGCTGCACACAGGCGACCAGGCCAGACTACTTAGCTGTGGGGGGGGGGGGGGAGGGGAGCTGCCGTGCAGGCTGCTCTTAGGCTCTCCCTCTGAGTCAAGTCAAACTTTGACTCGACTCTGGGAGAGAGGGTGAGCCTAGAAGCCTGTGTGGCAGCTCCAGGCCCAAGAAGCCAGCACGCCATCCCGGGATCCCCCTGTGCTGCCTCTGGTGAGTAAATTGTGGGGGGAGGGAGGGAGACAGGCTGGGGATGGATTGGGGGGAGGGGGTGCATGGGGACAGGCTGGAATGGGGGGAGGGGGTGCATGGGGACAAGCTGGGGAATGGGGGGGAGCATGTGCATGGGGACAGACGGGATGGATTGAGGGTAGGGGTGCTTGCTCTGTGTTTGCATGATGACAAAATGGCCTCTCTACTCATGCTTGGGCGGGGTGAAGGAAAGCAGCAGCAATGCATCAATGAATGCATTGCTGCTTTCCTTCTCCCCTCCCATCATGAGTAGAGAGGCCATTTTGTAAATTTGTGGTTCCACTGGTCATGGCTACTCTTTTTAAAAAATGGTCCCTTCGCTGTTTCACTGCTGCTGGAAAGTAGTTTGTGTGGACAGGCATTTGGCTGCTGGGGATAAGGTGTGGCTGCTGGGGATACTGGTCTGGACTCGGGGCCTGCTTTGGTGGGAATGCAGCCCCGAAAGGGCTCAAACTGTTTTTTAAAAAGGGGCTTGTGTGCTTGAACAGACAGTTTGTTGGTGAAGCTACTAGGGATGCTGGTCTGGATGTGTCTGATTTGTTGGCAATGCATCCCTGAAACTGGCCAATTTTTAATTTTTTTTTGTAAAGGCCTGTGTGCTTGCACAAGCGTTTGGCTGCTGGGGATGCCTTTGGGGGCTTGTGGGAATGGTTTGGTTTACGTGTGGTTTTCTGGTTTTTATATATCTGTGCATGATGATAGGGCCCTGGGAAAAGCTTTGTGTCCTGTGGATTTTTGCTAAAACTGCTTGTAAGTGAGGTTTAAGGTTGCCTGCCTGCTTTTTAAACCTGGCAGAGGAGGTGAATATAAACTGCCTAACTGAAATTGCTGGATTAAGTAATGTAATGTCTATCCAATGTTAACCCTGGGAACTCCTTGCTGTTGAGTTATGCCGCCTACCATTGCCTTGGCTCCACCCCTAGACTTGCTGGCCCTCCAACCTCAAAACCCACCAGCCACCCGTGACCCCTTGTCTCTCCCTCTCTTCCCTTTCCTTCGTATCTTCCCCCCGCCCCCCGATTGTAAGCCCTAGGGCAGGGACCATGTCTATTCCATTACTTTGTAAAGTGCCAAGTACATTGCTTGCGCTATATAAATGCTTGCTAATAACAATAAGGGATGGCGATAGAACATATGTGAGGATGCAGTCTTTCAGGTATGGGTATACGGGGTGCATGGTATGACACACAAGTGGGGGCTAGAAAGGTGCACAGTTCACCTCCTGAGCCCAACCTCTCTGCGATCCCCTGCGCAACATTTCTTCCATCTTGGCCGCCACCACCACTACCCCTCCCCTACACTCCATGGCTTCATCACCAGTGCCCAATGAGAGGGCTTGGAAGACGAAAAGCTGGCCTCAGATTTTTCTGTGCTGGCAACGAACAGCCCAAGTCTGGCCTGAGGAGTGTGGTACCTTATGGAGAGGTAGAGTCCACACACCCCACTTGAGAACCTCAGGGTGAGAGTCATTCAGAGAAAGGAGAGATGTCTTATGTACACACCAATGAAAGTTCAGCACAAGAGGACTGTTGGATGTAATCACTATTGTAATAACTTATGACAAGTACTTGCAGAACTTACCATGTTTAATACATTTATAAATGGTAGCTGATCCAGTTAAAATATTTAGTAACTAGGCTGGCAGAAGCCTACTGGAAGCCCTCAGGATGTGAGAGTAGATTGCACAAGCAATAGCAACCCTCCAGCCAATTAAGAGAGAGAAGTGGTAAGAACCAGGGGCTGCTGAGAAAGTGGAGAATTAAAATTGTTAAATTGGGTTCCCCTTATGGTGACATGTAAAAACACAGGACACTTCCAAGGATGTGAAAAGACTGCATTCTGCTTGCAGTAATTCATATTTAAAGAATATTCAAAACCACAAAATAAAATAACTATTTATTGAGAAACTGCAACAGTGAGAATGCAGAAATATTGACTTTTCCAAAACACACATACCAATAATTGTTCCAAAATAGTTTGATACACATTTGTCTTTAACAAAAATGCTCTAGTCACTTCAGTTTTGCACACTTTTCTGTAAACAGTTTCTTTGTTGTGGAAAACATGCCAGTTTGCATACAATGCAGAAGGACATTGCGTTTATTAATTTACCAGATTAACGTGTGCAAGACAGTCAGATGTTGGGTAGCAAAAGGAACTCGTTTCTCAATTTAAATCTTGCATGCAGAGAGTTACAGCTACTGTAAAGGAGTTGCTTCTTTTACAGTAGCTGGTTATGCTAACTCCTACTATTAATAGCCACATCAAATAAAATCTGTCTTTAAGCAGTTTTTTTAAAAAGAAAGGCTGAGAAAATGATGCATACTTTTAGCTACTGTAGATGAGAAAACAAGGTATCTTGTTCCTGTTTCTTCCAATTACAGTATTTCTTAAGGGGTTTATGGAAGCAATTTAACACTGCTGTTCCAGTTGCAAAAGGGCAGTGAAAATGGCTATTATCTACTCCAGTTTTGTTTCTACCATTTCAGACCACACGCTCTCAAAGAGTCGTCACAACCTGCTTTTTTGCGATGGTCAATGTAAAATACTAGAGAGAGTATTTGAACATCTTAGTGAGGTAAATCAGGGCTTGTTACAATTAGGTTGTGTTTTATCCATTACACTCAACAAAATAAAGCTTTGACAAAAACACTGGGTTTCCTAAAATAAAACTGAAATGTTTAAATAGGATTTCTTTAGATAGCATATTAAAAAAAATATTAAATCCACTTCAAATGTTCTGAGCCTGATTAAAAAGGTGCAAAGTAACCACAGCTACCAAAGTCTTCAAAGTGGAGTTGTGGGTACTTACCACTTTTAGGTTTTTGAAAATAAAGGACTTATTTTCAGACGTTAATGGGCTATTCTCCCCTCCTTAAACAACAGAGCTATTACCCCTTCAGGGAACATTAAACTGTTCCAAATGAACTCTGTTATGTTCTAGTTTTCAACATTTGCAAGAGTTGGTATGTTAATATAAAACCAGGATCCTTTGGGTATTTTCAGACATGACGGGGTCAGTATTGGCCCCGTCATGGAATCACCCATTGATTCCCCCGCCGGGATCAAAACGGCACGGCCAACGGATGTGCTGGCTGATCCCAGCGGGGAATCGGTGGAGGGGGCGAGACTGCGCGGCTCAACGTATGGCTGCACAGCCCCACCCCCCACGCTCCCTAGGCCGCCCGCCCTCTGGGAGACGGGCGGGCGCCGCGGCCAATGCGGCTGCAGCGCCCTCCCGCCCACCCCCGGGGCATCGACCACGGCCCGGAATCAGCGGGGGGTACGGCCGCTGATTCCGGGCTGTGGTCAGGGGACAGACGTTATGATCCCACGCTCAACCACGGTGAATTCCCCGTGGTTGAGTGTGGGAACGTCACGTCTGTTGGCCCGAACGTGAGCTTCCTGCTGGGTGTTCACCCCTGCGAATTACGGGCGGGAATCTCTTTGACCACACAAACAGTGATGGTCCGGGCAGGACCGCCGTTTGCGTGGCCAAAGAGATTCCCGCCCGTGATTCACGGGGGTGAACATCTGGCGGGAATCTCTTGCCGGGCCAACAGACGTTACGGTCCTTTGCTCACCATGTGGGCATTCACTGTGGTTGAGTGTGGGATCGTAACGTCTGAAAATACCCTTTCTTGTTAGCAGTTTATCTGCTTATTTTTTAGTCCTAGTCCTCAGACATCATGATCATCGTTGCAGCAATTATGTCATTACAAGAGAGGCTTTTTCTTCAAGGGAGGAAAGTGCAGCATAAGCACAGAGATGAACCACTTAGCAAAATGATCCTGGTTTTATGCAAAACAGAGTGCAGGAATGCACAAAAAAGAAAAGTTTCTCTGCATAAGAATATTTCCCAATTTTCTTGTGTTTCAGCAAGTATGAGCAGTTTCAGTTACACTGTTGTGTGTTTGGGAAGGAAGGTAAAGTGATTCAGCTTCCTTTCTGTTTCTAGTTTTGCTGAGCATGGTAAAATAATTGAGTGATGAGTATACTCCACTGTTTAAAATAATCGCCTTAAAAGAAAGGAGATAGTTGCATTAATGAGTATTTAAAGCAGGTCATTAACCATCATTTTCTCAAGGTCTGACAGAACCAGAACCAGATCTCTTATGCATTACAAGTGAGAAAAATCATACAATTCTGTACATGTCATGAAGGAGAGGAAATGTTTTGGGTCCCAGCGGCGAGTTAAGTTAGGGCAAACCCTCTCCGCCTAGCCTCTCAGTACCTGCTCGGCTTTCATTCAGTGCAGACCTCTTACGAATAAAGCGGTAGTATAAGTAGTCATCCCGAAACTCAAATTCATTGGTAATATGCTGGACGACTCCTCCTTTCACCAGTCTGTCTCCATACACCACAGCTTCGCCACGGTCAGAGGCCAGGCCAACTTGGATGAGCCAGTTCACCAAGTCACAGCCAAAGAAGATCCCAGTCGAAGTCTTTGCTCCACACCTGTATGTCAAAGGAATGATTCACCCATATGTTCTGTAAATCTGGTATCACCGTTGCATGGCAGGGAAAGGCAAAGAAAAACGGGGAAACAAGGAAAGACAGCATGATTGTTAAAAGCAGGTTGATGAGAACCCATTAGTTTTGTGTATATTAAGAGTCTGAAGACTATTACCTCTATGAAATCTTCAAAAAAAAAGGAAAGTTATGAATGAAAGTCATAACATGAGTGAAAGTCACAAAGTTATGTGACAGTCCATTTTAACTGAACACAGCAACTTTACTGCCCCACCCCACAGGAACTGGATACTTACTTCAAAAATATTCACTAGCAAGGCCACTTCTGGAACAAAAATATCTGCTTTAATTAAATGTAATGTGCCAACAGCATTAGCCAAATGGCCACACTTTAATACTAGGATATAACTATTATTTAACTACATGATCACGGATGACTCCAATACAGAACAAGGAGCACCATTTTGCTAGCTTAGCCATCCAAGCCATCAGAGAGGGAATAATAAGAATAAAACAGTTAATTTCCCTCAACATACCAATGAGGCAAAACAACTAACGTCTAACCACAGCAGTAAAAGTATTGTTCAGAAATTTACCTGTGGTAAGGAGGATTTCTGGTTATCTAAATTTGTTCTATGGAACCCAAGTGCAAGGTTTCTGAAGTCCGAGCAAACAGAGATGATTAACAGCTATACAAGACAGCAACATAACCAAGGATTTTCTTTATATTTTATTTAAAACAAGCAGCAGTAAAAACATAAGCAAGTGTTAGCATGTATTAATGAAGGGAAAAAAACCAAACTCTACAGATACAATACAAAAACAATAAAAGAAACGACACATAAATACAATACAAAACCAAAAAGACAAACACACACAAATACAGGATGTTAAAGAGAAATGAGAAAGCAATTAGACCAACATCTAAAGGGGGAGGCTTAGAGGGATGCATACATTTGATCACAAGTGGAAACATGACAATGGAAAACAACAATATATATTATTCAAACTAAAATAAATAGTAAATATTTGTTTTTGGAATTAGAACTTGCTTTTAAAGCAAAGACTCCTAAAATGTACACGCAATGGTTATGTCTCACTTGGCTTTGCTGCAATCTGCCCTTTACACGTTAAATTTGTCTGATCAGCCACACTATCATCTGCACGAAAGTTTTCACACTAAACCACAATCAATTTGAATAAACTGTCAGATGATTGACAAACCAAACTATAAGAGCAAATTGACAATACGAAGTAACAGCTCTCTACAACAACATGCACTCTGGCCAACCCTATAAAAATATTTCTTGATGCCCCATGTTTTGCCCATATGTTTAAGAAACAGGCACAATCGGCCTTAGAATTTGCAGGAGCCAGGACAAAAATGAAATGCAGGCCCCTGGAGGCACTCTCTGTGTGGGGCCCTAGAGTTGATCATATTTGAGACCCTGCTGGGAGGAGTGGGGGGCCTACAGCCTGCCCTGGTGAACACTGACAGGGCCCCTGAAGCAGAGAAACTACTGGGACCTGGGGCAGTCATCCCCAGTTTGCCTTGTAATAAGGCAGGCCCTGGAAACAGGATACGTCAACTTCATAACTTCATCTTTCAAGGGTTCCTCTCACATTACAGTAAAAATCTGCAGAATGTCCTGTACAAAACTTCCCTTCAGACTTTCCCCTAATACCACAACTATTTGTAGAAAGCCAAACTGCTTTTCCTTGAAACTAACCTGCTCTCCTTTTATTTCCCTTTCATACTCCTAAAGTGAAAATCCCAAGCACACAATGTCCTTGGTTAGTTCCTGAGCATATTGGTATGAGATCTTAGATTACAGGTTAGGGCTTCAGGTGAGGCATAAACATGAGTGGACAAACTCTTCAGAAATGCAGGAGGTGCAGCCAGACTTGCATAAATAGCTTCACTGACCACATAAGAGCACAGCCTATATTACTGACTGGACTCTCCCATTTATGCAAACAATCTTAATAAAAACTCAGAAATTGTATAGCTTGTTACTAAACTGAATGTTCCACAGCATTTGGCATAACACGACAGTCTCTCTATAATTTTATGTCTTGTTATGCAAATATTTCAGAAAATATATTATTTAAGTTTAAAACCCAGTATTTAGAACTATGGGTCTGTAATAAGATATATCACTTGTGGCTACTTCTATAAAATCCAAAGAAACTGGGAGTTTGCTAGCTATTATTTCTGTTCAAGACAAGAAATAATTTGCCTCAAATAAGCGATAATGCACCTATTCTTCCAATTCATTGCGATTTGGAGACATTTACAATGACTATAACCACTAAAGATGCTCTATTGTATCATTAACTATAGCCTAGTGTAATTTCTGAACATGCTAATGCAGATTAAGATGAACCTCTGCACTGGCATGTAGCCCCACCTTCTGTCTTTGACAATACTTCTGACACAGTGCTCTCTATGATAATGAACAAACTGTTGACATGTCATTCGGATTTCCTCTGGTACAGATGAGTCTCTGTGTTCTGCTGCTTCTCTGCTACCCCAGAGAAATTCAAACCTGAAAAAGAATTTTAAACCAACACATTAGTAGAGAAATAACTGGCACCTTAAAAATAAAGGGTACTTTCAGACGTTACGAGATCACACTTAGTTACAGTGAACCACGGTCAATCCCACAGTGGGGCCAAAGCGCCTTGAACGTCTGTTCGGCGGCCGCCAGATGTTCACCATGGTCAATACCCACATGGGGTCAATTTCAACCATGCTTCCGGGGCTCCCCGCCGGACAAGCTCCGAAAGCGTGGTCAAAGAGATTCCCACCGGGAAACAACAAAAAGTAACGTCTGGACGGCAATCACTGTCCGGAATCAAAGAAAACGATTCCCAGCTGGGGACAAAGCACGCAGCGTCGCTGCCAGGCAACCAGCAACAACACAGCCACCAGAGGGAGAATTAAAGGGAAACCTGCAGCAGGGAAGTGTGGCGGGATGGAGCGAGGAGGGAGGCAGAGAGCGGTGGGAAAGAGAGCGAGGGAGGAGGCAGTGGCAGTGGTGGAGGAAGCGCAAGCAGCGGAGGGGGACGCGGGGGTCGTGCTGCGGATGGAGGAGGCAGAGGGTCAACGACAGCAGCAGCAGCCGGGACAGGCCGCCCCAGGGACAGACGGAGGATTGGGGGAGGAGGCACCCCGGAAACGGGTAAGGGGAAACAAGCGGAGGGGAACAGGCGGCACAGGGGCACCAAGGGGGGGCAGGGGGCCCACCTGGGCTCCCGGCAGAGAGGGGGGAAAGAGGGTGGGCCGGGGGAGGACAGAACCGTACCCGACCATAACCCCCCTCCCTTGCACCCCGCAGACACGGAAACGGGCCCGGGTGGACAAGCCCCTGCAGGACAGCGGCCCAGCCCAGGTGGAGGAGGAGGCGGCGGTGGCAGAGGAGGAGGAGGACCCCCAGGAGAGATGGGGGAGAAGGCCCTACCACAGAGGGGGTCAGCGGGGGTTGCAGGAGACCCAGGACTTCATAAGGATCTCGGGGACCCTGGAGTACCAGCTGGAGCTTGCGCTCAATCAGCGAAACGAGCACGTCTACGAGGACATAGTGCAGGAAATGAGGGTGGCGGGGTACCATCGCACCGTGCCGCTCCAAGGCCAAGGAGCTGAAGAGGGGGTACAAGGCCATAAGGGACAACAATTGGCGGTCTGGAAACGGAGCCTGGACCGCCCCCTTCTATGATGCCCTGGACCGCATACTGCATATGAAGGGGTCAATAGTCGCCCCATGGCTCGTGGGGAGCGCAGTGGTCCAGGGCAGGGAACAGGCCGAGGTACCCCCTCCCCTCGCCGCCCCCCAAGTAGGCACACGCTCCAGGGCCCCAGACCCCCCAGGAGGAATGCCCTGGGACCTCCGGCACCTTAGTTCCTTGATCTTGGTTACAGACCTGGATAGCTCCAATTTTTAAAAAAGGTAGCCAAAACGATCCTGCCTGCTACAGACCGATAAGTTTGCTTTGTGTAATTGGGAAGCTTTATGCAAAAATCCTGTTTGGTTACCTTCAAAGGTGGGCTGAGGAAAATCCCACAAGAGCAATTTGGCTTTCATAGGGGGAAGTCCACCTTGGATTGCTGCTTCATTTTGCAGCATTTAATATTCAAATATTATAAAATTAAAAAGGGACAGCTTTTTGTGGCCTTTATAGATCTGGCAAAGGCTTTTGATAAAGTTTGTAGGTCCAGGTTGTGGGCTAAATTTAAGGCATGGGGAATTAGTGATGTGATACTAAATCTGATACTTTATCTACACTCTGGAAATGAAGCAGTGATCAAAGCGAGGCTGGGGCATAAACAGAGTAACCCAATTTTTGTAGGAAGAGGGATGCGTCAGGGCTGTGTCCTGGCTCTGCTGCTTTTCTGATTTGGCAGCTAGCTTAACATCAGATAAATTTCATCCTCCTAAGATAGGACCAAATCACTTATCCTTCCTGCAGTTTGCAGATGATCTGGTTCTTTGCTCCCAGACAGAAATAGGTCTTAGGCGAGCAACTGACCAATTTCACTCCTATTGCAAAACCAATGGCTTAGAAATCAATGCAGCCAAATCAAAGATCATGGTTTTGGGGAAGAAATCTAGGAAAATCCATTGGTCAACGAGTGTGGGGCAGTTGGGTGTGGTTAAATCCTTTTTATATCTGGGTATGACCTTTTCCAACAGGGGTACTTGGAACATGCATTTGCAACATAGGGCAGCTAAAGCCCTGGGCACAGTTCAAGCCCTAAATAGGTCAGCAATTGTATCAAGGGGAGTTCCGCTGTCCACATTTATGAGGGTCTATCGTGCAAAGGTACCTGCATCAGTGGCTTTTGGTCTTGAAATAATTCCATTTCCAAATATAGAAGTTTTAGAGAGGATTCAAAATTTTTTTTGCGTCAAGTGTTGCAAGTAGGGAAGTCAGTCCCCGGAGCTGTGCTAAGGGCTGAAACAGGTATTGAGTCCATAGCAGTTTATGCCCAGAAGAACTTTATAAAATACTGGCTCAGGCTTTTGGCCCAGAGGGATTCAAGAGTTACCACTCCAATGTCTTAGGGAGGAGCTCCTGCACCCTGGCCTGCGGATGTACCCTTGGTTAATTTATTTGGATATTCTGCTTAAAGAAATGGGGTTCTCATTTAATTACTTTCTGGGTAATAGCCTAGTGGCTATTCGTAGGAAGGTTCTGACCAGGGCTAAGGATATTGCTCACCAAAAGGGACCTAGGTGTCTTGCAACAGTGGAAGGTAGCCCCATGGTTGGGCGAAATTAAATCAAATTGTGATTTTGAGCCTTACTTGGATGCAATTCTGGATAGGAAGTGCCGACGGTGTTATACACTCTTTCGATTCCAGCAAATCCAGACCGCTGTTCTCCAAGGTAGGTATAAGAAAGTCAAATATAACATGAGATTGTGTTCCTGTAGTTTAGCGGAAGTTGAAACTACGGAGCATTTTGTTTTACGTTGCCCCTATTATGGTCAATTACGTGCAATTTGGGTCACTCCACTGTTGGAATCTGGACATCTTTTGGATATTGGGCATTGTCTTAAATACCTTCTTACCTTATCCAATAGAACTAATTTGATAATTTTAACCACCTTTATTTGGCTGGTGTCCAAGCGAAGGGTTGAAATTAAATTAAAATCAGAGCCCAAATAGGCTGATACTAAGCAAGTCCTTGCTGGTGCAAGGTAGCAGCTGTTGCATGGGATTTTATTAAGTATATTTCTTCCTATGGAAGTTTGGTTTTCTTCTGGTAAACTGCTGTGTTACAGTAAATGTTATAAATTTAAATTATTAATTTGGTATTGTGGAACTATCGAATTGTTGGTTTATTTTACTTATTTGGTTCTTATGCTTATGTTTATGTCTGTTGTTGTTTTTAGGCTAGGGTGAAAGCCAATGCCAATAAACTAAACTAAACCTGCAGGCCCCTCCTGGACAGCAGCCCTGAGAGCCCCCACCCCCAGACCGGACAGGCGGAGTCCGAGGCTGGCACCCTCATCACCCTCGGCCAGTGGTCCCAGGGGGAGCAATCCCACACCAAGGGGCCGGCCTCGGAAGGATCGGAGACGGACATAGAGGATAAGTGAGCGACCGGGAGGGGGACCAGGGGCAAGGGGGGATACACGGGCCGGGGACAGCCCCAGCCCCCACAGACAAGGCGGGAAGGGGGCCCGGGCCCTGCCCAGACACCCGGACACCCCTACACCAACCACCCCCCCCTTCGCTCACAGGGCACAGGACACCCTGGCCCCAGACCCAGGCGGGTGATGAGGGCGGCGCCGGGGAGCCCAGGCAGCAGGTGGAGAAACCAGGTGAGGCAGGCGGAGGAACCAGGTGAGGTCTGGGTGGGAGGGCCCACGGGGGCGCCGGAAGGGGAACCAGGGACACATGGAGCCAGTGTGAGGGGCCGGGGAGGGGGGGTGGGAAGGGGCTGGGCGACACCCCCTGGGGGCCCCGGGCCCAACCCAGGGCTGGGGGAGGGCTCCTGGGGTGGCAGGCGACTCACCTTCGTGTACCCTACAGGGCGACCCCAGCAGCCACAGTCTCCTGGGCCCGTGCCCCCAGCACAGCGCATGAGGGAGCACCGGGCACGGGTCCGCCGCTGGAGGAAGGACCAGGCGGAGGAAAGTGTCCGCACCTCGGCGGAACAGGGGGAGTGGATGATAGCAGCCGTGGACCGGATGGAGGCGGCCACTGAGCGGTCCCTGGAGCGGGTGGAGGTGAGGAACATGAGGCTCCAGGCAGAGGTGCACCTGGAGCAGAGGCGGGAGCGTTGGGCGCACAGCAGGCAGGTGGAAGCGCTCGGGCGGCTGGAGCAGATCATCACAGGGATGGTGCGGGAGCACTCGGTCAAACTGGACAGGTCCCACGATATCGGGACCTCTCTGCTCCTGCACGCGGGCACCATGTGTGCCTATGTGATGGCAGTCACCCCTCCAGGCACCCTGCCTGCCCTGGGCCCCATGCCGGGTCCCTCGGTACCCGCAGGGGCTGCGCATCCACCTCCCGGTCCCCACAGGCCTCCGGAGGGTGCAGCCGCTCAGGGGGGCCCCCGGGGTCCCGGACCCTCCCTCCCCCCCCCAATCGCCCCGCTGGCCCAAGAGGCATCCCAGGACACAGTTGGGGACAAGGACAGAGGAGGGGAGGGGAGCTCACAGAGCTCAGTTGCGAACACAGGGTGCTCGAGGGGGCGTCCCTAGAAACGTGGGGGAAGGGGGAGATGGGGTGGAAGGGGGAGGGCAGTCTGAGGGGGCATTATGGGGGGCGGCGTCGGGTGCACATGTACACGGGGATGAAATAAATGTTTTAACCACAATATTGCCGCCTCCCGTGCCCGTTTCTGGCCGACAGGGGTGGGGGGCGGGGGTTGGGGTCGGCTTCCGTGCAGGGGCTGGCCATGGGAACCCCCGGGGGCACCCCGGGGGTGGGCCGGGTGGTGAAAGCCCTCACACCCGGCCTCCTGGCTGATATGCCTCACCAGGGCGTCTCGGATGCACTTGGCATAATGGTACTCCCTCGGGTTGTCAGTGTTCACGTACAGGGGCACAGGGATGGGGGGGCAGATGGGCCCGGGGTGTTCCAGGGCTGCCCCCTCGGTCTCGCACACATTGTGCGGCACACAGCAGGCACCGATCACCAGGGCTGAGGTCTCCACAGTGTAGTCCAGCCGGCCTGCAAGGCTCCTCCAGCGCTGCTTGAGGGCCCCGAAGGCCCGTTCCACCACGGTCCTGTTGGAGCACAGGCGGGAATTGTAAAGCGCCTCCACAGGGTTGCGGGCGACCGGGTATACCTTCATTAGCCACTAGGTGGCCGGGTCACCCAGGATACAGGGGGGCATCGGTACCCCCTCAATCCAGGTCATCCCCATGTCAGCAAAGTCCCCCCGGAATATCCGGGCAAAGAAGGGGGAGATGGTCATGATCTGGGCATCGTGACTGCGGCCAGAGTTGCCCGTGAAGATGTCTATGAACCGCCCCCAGTGATCCACAACCACCTGCAGCTGCAGTGAGTGGTACCCGTGTCTGATGACATACTCTGCGGCCTCCCCTGCGGAGGGGCGGAGGATCTCAATGTGGGTGCTGTCCACGGCGCCCATGCAGTTGGGGAAACCGCCAGCCACGAATCCGGCCATCATAGTCCCCTGGTCCACCAGCTGGATCGTTCTGTCCAGGAGCATGCCCTCCACAGCCTTGCAGACATCCCGGAGGATACAGACAATGGAAGACGGACCGGCAGGAGTCGGGCATTGCTAGGGCCCAGACCCCAATAGCCACCCGCTGGACCATGGGGATGGGCGTCCGCATGGGGGTGTGCTGGCGCTCCAGCCAGGGCGTGAGGAGCTCAGCGAGCCGGAGCAAGGTGAGCTTGTCCATCCTAAAGTGGGCCCTCCAGGCTGCCTCATCCCACTGGGCCAGCGCCCTGGCCCACCACCCCTATGCCCGCTCTGTGACCCATATCTGACTGTCAATGGGCATAGCGAGCAGAGCGGCCCGGTGCAAGGTCTCCCTCTTCCATTGGAGGCACCTGGTCGCCTCGTGGATCTCCGTTGGCCGGTTCCGGCCCCGGCTCACGGCCTGCTGGTCAGCCCCGGGCACCCTCTGCGTCCTGAGCCGGGCCAGTGCTCGCCTGAAGCTATGATGGGCCCTGCAGGACCATGCAGCGCTCCAGGCCACAGAAACCCGCAGGTGGGCATCCAGGTGCACCTCTGTGGTAAGGATGTGCAGCTGGTCAGTGTGAGCATGGTACCACTCGGCTGCGAGCGCGAGGTGCATCCAGTAAGCGGCTGCCCTGTCCAGCTCCATAGTGGCGGTGGACCCAGGGGTTGGGTTATGCCAGCCCGGTACTGGCCTGGCTCGGCTGAGGACCCGCCCCCAGCTGCCCAGGGCTCCCACCGCGAGGCTGGTGTCCGTGGGCGTGCAGTTGGGTGCACCTACTGTCCTAGCATGGGGCCTGGCGCACGCACGGACATGGCTGTGCATTCCTTCTGCAGCTGCATGCCTCCTGCCATCACCCCCCCTCCCTGTTTGCAACACCGTGTTCTTGCTGGCCTGATTAGCGGTCCTGTCTGGGCACTTGTTGCCTGCAGCTGTGCCGGGTCCGCACTCCACGCCTCGTTCTGTTGCTATACAATGTTGTGGCCCGTGGCCGCCTAGCTTGTTCTTGGGACCCCTCGGAGGCCCCCTTCCCCCCGGCCCTGGAGGAACTGTGTGCCCCCCTGTCCGTGGTGTTATTATCCCTGTCTAGCTGGACCATGGCTGGTTGTGCTTCCACCGGGCTCCTGCTTCCCGGCCCCCATGGGGCCCCCCATAGGTGGACCTTCCGTGAGCCCATATCCCTGTGTGACCTGTGGCATACCCCGGCCGTGCAGCTGCTCCTGGGCTGCCTGGACAGCCAGTCGGGTGCTTATGCGAGCCTGAGCTCTGGGCTTCGCTACTTCGGCTATGAGGTGAGCGCTCGGGATTGCCAGCTGCATGAAGAGATGCTGAGGCTGGTTCCATTCCCCGATGGGCACATCCTGGAGATGAGGTGCTCGCATGTGGCCTGGTCTGCAGCTGAGACCATGTCTGCCCTGTCTGTGTGCAGCCTGGCCACCTACACGATCTGCCTTGCGGAGGGGGGCCCTGCCTTGGCCGTGTCCTACTTTGGCTGTGTCCACGGGGCCTGTGGGTACCAGCGCTCTTGTGGGGCGGCGTATCACCGGCTGTTGGAGCTGGGTCAGCTTCCGTGGCCCCCTGCTGCTGACTGCTGCGTGTTTGAGCCTACCGTGGCGGAGCTGTCGGCGCTGTGGTCCCATTTGGATGTGCAGTTGGGGCTTTCCATGCAGGATCTTCGAGGCCTACTACCTGATCGCCCACCACATGTCCTTGTTGGGGTACTGCCGGGGCATGATCCATTGGCCCCACCTGGTTCACCTGGCGGGGCACCCGGTCCCTGGGCCCACTGTGGCCCCCAGCAGCTGGCTGTGAGTCCCGGTTTGCCTCTCGGCCCCTGGTTGCCTGCCCCCATGTAGGCTCCTGCCCCCACCCGGGGGCCGGGTTCCATTGCCAGCTCCCTCCCTGATGTCTCTGCTGTGCTGCCTGCTTCCTGGGGTGCTGCTGCCCCTGCCTGTGGCTCCGGGCCCCCCGTCCCCCACCTCTGCACCCGGTGTTCCCCTCCGTGGTTGCCCTCCCCGGGGCCTGGGTCCGGCTCTCTGCATGGCCTCATGGACTCGCCTGTGTCCAGCTGACTGTCCTCACCTGCCAGCGCTCCCTCCTGCGGCCCCAGGCCCCCACTCCCTTGGGTGCCTATGTGATTTCAGGGTTCTGGGGCCCCCGGACTGCCCCTCCCGGCTTCCTCCAGAGGGGTCTGCATCTTTGCACCTGCTGTACTGCACCGCCTCTCCTGCCTGCCCTCCATCGCCCCCTCGCCAGGGTGTGGGGTCCGTGTTTTCCTCCAGGACCATTCCCGGCCTGCTCCCTGTGGGCTCCCACTGTGCCTTGGTCCCGAGCTCCTGGGGCCCCCCATTCCGGGACTGCCTGTGTTGCTGTGGGGGTGCCTGTGCGGACAGTTTTGCTGTGGGGGTTGTGGTTGTCGTTGCCTGTGCTGCCCTGCCCCTGTGCCATTTCCCCCCCTCTTCCCTGTTCCGCCCCCCCCTGTGCCCGGTGTGCCTTGTGTGTTGTCAGGCACCCGTCTCCCCCCTTCCCTTCCTTGTGTGTGTGTGCTTGTGCTGTGTGTTCCACTGTGCCCCCGTTGTCTGTGTGCCTGTTGTGTGCAGTGCCTGTCCGGCTCTTCTCCCTCTCCCCCCTCCCTTCCCGTTTCCCTTGTGTGGGCGTTCCCTTTTGTGCCTTCTGGCTTTGCTTGCCCTCAGGCGGCCATGTCTGGGTCCCGCCCCTGCCCCGTGGCTTCTGGGTGTTTTGACCACGGCCGGGAATCGGCGTCATGTCTGTTGCGCTGCCCCGGGCTGTGATCTGTCAGCCCGATTCCATGCCGAGGTCCCGGTCCTGTCACGTCTGTTCGGGGCTTGTTTTGACCACGGGGGGTGGTTGTTCGGTTCACCCCCACCGGGAATCCACTGTGGTGAACTGGGCGCCCGTAACGTCTGAAATCACCCAAAGTCTCAAAACATTAGGGAATTTGCCAGAACTTCCTTTAGCCATTCTGCCAATGTTACTCTGTGAACAAAGCTGTCATGACAGAACTTTATAGCTCTCATGCTGTTGACCTTAGGACACTTGGGTGTTTATACACATTAAGGATCATGTTTTAAACCACTTGAAATGATTGCCAGAGAGCCCTAGCTATCACAGATCAGATTACGCATAGTGACACATCACTGCACCTCTAGTGAAATTTGAAATGCACTGTATGCAAAGGTGTTTCTTTTCTTCAACTGCTTTCCAAATCAGTTCCCTACTCAACAGATTCATTTTGCTTGCATGTGTTGTTTACAGAGTCCTACACTAGTATACAGAACAAGAGAGAGTACAGTATCTGCCCAAACCAGTTTACATTCTAATTTAGTCAAACATAGACAAGATGAGAGGCTTATCTCAAAGCAGGAACATGCATTTAAAATTTAAGTTTGGTTTCCTGCAATTTCACAAAAGCCTTTTTAAAAAGAAAGAATCCAGAAGGCACATTCGTGGTAGGGAAAAACCTTCACTCATAAAGGTCAATCTGGGAAAAAGAATAAGGACAAGACCTGCATATAGAGAACAGACCTGAGGGAAGGGTGGGGGCACATTATGGGAACGGTACCCTCCCAAGTTCTTAATGGTACTGAAAGACGGTTGAATTCTCTTCTCTTGCAATGTAATGGAGAAATCAGACTCTCTCTGTCTGGGGAAGGAGAAGCAGCTTTGGCAGTCCTAGCACTACTGGTACATGCGGACTGTCTGCAGGCTGAGTTTTCATCAACATGTCTACTCTCTGATAACAATGGGATATGTGGCCAGAAGAGTGTCGGCTCACTGCTTGTCTATGAGCTGCCAGATGAAAACACAAAGAGGGTCTGAGGCGGGAATGCAGGAGGAAAGGCAAGTGAAGGTTTAAAGGACCAATAACATTTCTAATGAGTATCACTGTTTAAAGACTGAAATTACCTTCTTTTGAATGGCAGAATAATTAAATGTTTGTCTAAGCCAAATATACCGAAGGAAATGAAACCCTGGAAGGAATGAAAGAGAGACATATTAGCAAACACATAAATCCAAAAATAAGTTATTTCAAGCACACAAAAGAGAAGAAAATTATAATAACCTACCGAATCCAATGACAGTATGAAGAGGGCTGTAAAGGGCGAGGAAGCCATTACAAAGTACCATAAAGGTCTAAGATAATTTTCTCTTTAATTTTTGACCATGAGGACATGCACAGATATGCAACAGGCTGTCAAAAAAATTCTCTGGCCAAAGGAACAGTAACTCTACTTACGTACATCAACATTTCATCTGATACTGTGAACACAGCAATAGCCTGCCAGAGTTAACTTGCATCAGAAGTGGTCAGATAATTGCTAGTCAACTAATTCATTGTTGAGGAGCCCCTTGCCCATCACAAAAAGCCTGAAAACAGGAGCTCTCTGAAAGTCTCCCTCCCAGTGTGGATAAGCCACTGAGACGGTTTCTCTCCCTACGCTAAACTGTGATGGAAATTATGGGTTTCAGTGTAATCTTTGGGATTGATAGATTTTATTAGGATCGCTAATCGCCCAAGAACCAACCA
Source organism: Sphenodon punctatus (assembly GCA_003113815.1). NCBI lineage: Eukaryota > Metazoa > Chordata > Lepidosauria > Sphenodontia > Sphenodontidae > Sphenodon > Sphenodon punctatus. Next base: position 2,388,436 of record QEPC01008869.1, read on the forward strand.
TAGGTACAACTCTATTTTATTGGATACATCATCAATAGTTGGACTTGGCAATATTACCAGTTAACAACTCCAGTGTACTAATCTATGTTGTTCTTATGTGTCCGGTGGCCACAGTCAGATACAAGGGCTGGTTCTGAAGAAGATGGAGAGGGGGCCCAGAGGGGTGCCCTGAGGAGCTGCTTGAGAGTGAGGAAGTGCGTCTGCGTGTGTAAGGTCAGGAAGGGGTAGAAGCCACGGATGTTCAACAGCAGAGCTACTGACACCAAACCTTGTACCCCTCTTTTTCTGGTGCTTCAGCATTCTTGCTACAGCCCCAACTGCAATCACATTCCTCGCCCCCCCCCCCCCTCCCGGCCTGTCCCCTCCAAAAATCACACTCATGTCTGCACCTTGGGATTGGAACTTATTTTGTGCAACGATGGTGTTTTTACATGGCATCCTCAATCCCGAGCTCTGGCAATCTCCATGCAGGATCAAGCCTGCCTACTTCCCCTTAGAACCTGAGGTAACACATCCTACATTAAATTGCTAACCCAGAACATTTCTGTCAAACTTTGGACTCTGCAACCAGACCATGCCTGCCGGTGGAAACCAGGATTATCATTTTGTGGCTCCTCTGCAATCTCTTGTGGCCTATCTGTATTACTGGACTCTGTTGAACACATATGTTATGCAATGCAAGTTAGTAAGGATCAGTCTTTGGATGTTGATAGCTATGTGAATCCAATTGATTCCTGCATTGACGGTTCTCATAATGGAGATATTATAGACACCTGGATTCCAGAGGTGTCATATAATATCTGAGGGGAGGAAGAGGTAAACATTACACTCAAATGGAGAAATATCACAGAATGTTTTGCCAATAAAGTACACACTGTTATGGTCACAGATCATTGCCCAATGGGAGGGGATGATGATGATATTAAATGGAAGCCAGTACATTTTCCAGGTCACGTGGTAATACACAAAAATTATACACAAATTCAGGAACCTTGGAATCCTGCCTTCTGTATTCAGTATCCAGGTTATAAATGCGTTAACAATAAGGCTATACCCAGGACTGATTTTGTCAATGAATTAGTAATCTGGTCAGTTCCCCGCAGCCACACCCCCACAACACATCATCAATACAAACACAGTGAGACGAATGTGTTCAAATTCAGGAGGGGTAATATTCAGTATGTAAACATGAGTCTCCGTATAGTCTCATATAACATTAGTAGGAGGCTGCACCATACGTTGAACCATTATTCGACACCTGGGTACAATCATGTGGGGAAGTAATAAAAGTAGAAAATACACATAGACCCAAATGGGATGTATCAGGATGGATCGGCACAGGAGGGGCAGTCCTCAACAGTATAGATATTGAAACATTAACTAATAAATTAGGATCTATGGGGGGACTTTTGGGCTTGTTAAAAGAAACCATTGGAACACAGCAATCAGGTGTTACATGATGGTCTTATACACCTGGGGCTCACCCTACCAGATTAGTATAGATTAATGAAACAGCAAGTAGCTGCAGCAGAAATAGCCATGAACAAATTAGGAAACGCAACCAAGACCGCGATCCTGTGCACTCAGTGGCAGGAAAGGGCTTTAAGTGTATGGGACAATATATTGGGCAGCCTTCAAGCAGGTAAATTACACCACCACTTGTGGTCTATTCCTATGATCAGAGATCAGGTGAATTCTAATTGGACTAAAGTGCTGGTACATCATATAGCACTCACCCATACTGGATTGGTACTGACCATCCACGCAGCCACCCCAAAAGGTGTTCTGTCAGGGGCATGCACTGTGCAAGCCTATCCCTGGATACAGAACAACCAGCGGCTGAAATTTTCACTACCCGGATTGTGGCAGAGGAAAACTAAAACCTCACTCGAAGTATATGATTTGGAAGAGCAGTGTAATGTGTGGAAGCCAGCCATGTATTATTGTCCTTTACCACTAAAGCCATATCAAAGATGCATGTACAATCAGAATACTTACACATGCACCCTGGATAGTGGATACTATTATGGTAAGTGAGCCTCAGGTATATACTCTGGGACATAAATGCTTTTATATAGTAGCATGCCCCAACACCACGGTGACATTGAATGGGATATATGACAGGACAATGCCATCTAGCGGATTTTTAGTGATGTGCAATGTCACAAAGGTCACCATTAATAAAACTTCATGAACCTTGCATGCCAATGAATGGAAACAGTTATGGGATAAAGATAGCATCCAGTTATGGAACATGACATTTGCTTACACCGCTGCACCTATACATTACTAAACACCCAATCCTTCCATTCCAAAGTACAGACACTTAGCAAAACACTAGGCCATACTGCCTTAGTATTACAAGCAGAAGGGCATAAGATCACCCACATTCTCTGACACTGAACAGAATACCAAGCACTCACTGTGGGAAAGCTTTCTTGGGTGGTCTCCTACCACTTCTGGGATCTTGAATTTAATGTTACATCCGATGATAATTTTAATTATTGTACAAGGAATATTAATAATTGTTGTAGTTTTCATTGCATGTTGGGCAAAGCGATACATTGCACTGATTCAACAAAGAGCCAAATATATTCCAATGGCCCAACCCTAGGAACAATGGCTCTTAGAAGGAATGAGAATTAGCAGAGAATGAGCTCCTCTCTGAAAAGACCCTAGATTCCTGCTAGCTAAGTTTCAGCATTATGTAGAATTAGTAATTTCATAAACTATTGGAACACTCTCTGTAACCACACTGGGCTTGGCATATACCAACTGTATGTATATTGGATTGTGCTACAGTTTCACCATAACAAAGGGGGAACTGTTACCAATAGAATATAGGGCCAAGTGAGCCACAGTTGGATGCTGGGAATTTTGAGACAATTTGAGACACCCTGGGCATGTTGGAAGTTTAGACAAGACAGCATCTTAAACGCAAGTTTGCAGAGAGCAAGAGAAAACCAAGGAAGGGTCAGCTGCAGGGCATGTCCATAGCAGGCCCCCTGGATATACAACACCCTCCTGTGTTTCAAAGAAGGGAGTCTCCGAAACAGGACAGCCAGTCCTGACTGATATGAGATTCAAGGATCATCAAGGCATCAGGCACCCTGACGTGAAGTAGGAACCAAATGGCCTAAAAGATAACGTGGTAGAGGGATCTGACCTCTTATCCCTAGCGTGAGGAGAATTATAGGACCACAGGCACCATAAACAACTTGCCTAAAACAGACGGGTGTCAACGTGCCTCAGCCTACGAATCGAATGGGTTCTGAAACCTATAAGAGAGGCCCTCCTCAAACAGAACTCTGGTGCAAGGTTTGGGGTCAATAGCTCTGCTATTGAACATCTGTAGCTTGTACCCCTTCCTGACCTTACACACACGGACCCACTTCCTCACTCTCTAGCAGCTCCTCAGGGCGCCCTTCTGGGCCCCCTGTCCATCTTCTTCAGAACCAGTCCTCATATCCGACTGTGGCCACCGGACACACAAGAACAACCTAGATTAGTACACTGGGGTTCTTAACTGATAATATTGCCAAGCAAACTATTGATGTTCTATCCAATAAAATAGAGTTGTACCTATACAATTGTTGTGGTTCTTGGGCGATCAGTGATCCCAATAAAACCTATCAGGATCTTTAGTCAGCAGAAGAGCTTTGCCTACTCTCAAGGCATAGAGAGAGGGCAGTCTAGAGTGTGCAACAGCCACTGAATCCCCCTCTACTCCAAAAGTAATTTCAGTGCAAAAAGATGGATAAGTACCTGTCCAAAATTAAATACAGCACAAAAGAATTGCAGCTCCACATAGAGCCTTCCAGGTTCTTGGTTGAACAACCACCACAAACAGCTGGATAGATTCTGTAAAAAAAGAAAAGAAAAGCAAGTCATTCCTTTCTCACTAGAAGATAATAAAGTAACTCAGATTGATAGTGTTTATTATGCAACAAGTCATCCACAGCAAAAAACGATTTGCAGGTAACTATTTTTGACTCACTAGGGGTTAAGAGAAATGCATTCTAAAGGGAAAATGTAAGCTCTGAGGAGAGCACCTGCACTTGTGCTCTTAACAAAAGAGAAACCTTTTCCTCTTATTCAGAGCTCCAAGCGAACTAAGGTAACCACTTGGCACTGTAGAAATACTACATAATTAGTTTTTGTTTGACTAACGTTAAAGTGGCAGGACTGAGGCTCACAATTTAGCTTCATGCAGGATTATGGACCGAATTGTCACTGGCACAGAAAATCAGGAAGCCAGAGGTTTCTACTGGCAGGCCTAAGCAGTAATCTTTCCCGGTCCCCCCAATGTCAGAAAGGCAATATTTACAGCAAACAGGCCCACAATGAGAAGCAAGCACAGCAGCACGTGTCTAGCCAGTTGTTTGTCAGCTGTCTGCCGGAGTTGTTCTTCCTGGGCCAACATGCACCTTGGAGAACTGCATGGACTCTCACACCGATCGGCTGAAAAATATTAACCAGAATTCATAATTAGGAATGCACTTATACGCAGTCTAACCATTTTCATCCACTATCAATAAACACACTACTCTTATTTATATAACCCCTAGTTAAGAGCCAAACTACCTTGCAACAACTCTTCAGAGGCAACGCGGGGAGTATTTGGGAGAGATGGGAGAACGGCCTGTTGGCTAAGATCACATGTACTCACAGAACGGTACTCATGCTTGGCACCTCTCTCAATACACCAAAACTAATCAGGGTTTAAAGTGGGGTTACCCGATGTCCCTTATTTTAAGGGAACATTCCTTATTTCAGAACCCCACAAACTCTGTAGCCTCCCATATTTTAGAAATGTTGATCTGACAACCTAGTTTAACGCAATTTTACCACTGGGCATGGACACAAGTCCTCTAGACCGTGGTAAATCTTGAATTCTCATACATGCTAGATAGAATCTAACTCCACAAAACCACAACTACATTAGTTTGTGCACAAAAGCAAGAACTAGTGTTGTGAGCAATCTCTGCATTAACGGGGAAAATCTTAACATTGGTTTTTATAAGTCATTTAGAAAGCTGTCCCAAAGCAAGTAATTTGAGCTTTGCTACAGATAATCACTCTGAGCCTTAGCAGGAAAAAATGACAAAGCATGTTTGCTACCTAAATTACAGCTCTGCCCTAGTGCAAAGCTCAGTGGCGTTTAGCAGAGACAAGTCCTTTCCAGCACAACTAAAGGATTAACGGTGTTTAGAACAGGTTTTTAAAACTAGACACGGCATTACAACATAATGGAAGAAATATTTTGCCTTCAACTTTGGCTGTATTTCCTCGCCTTGGAGGGCTATAAATTAATCCCTTCCTGTGTCTCCCAACATTGCACATAGTTTCTCCTGTATTTCATTAGGCTACTAAAAATGCAGGGTGACATCATCTCAGGGTGTTAAAATGAGACACTAGCCCACACTAGCCTCCACCAGGTGGGTGTCCACCTGCCCATTTATGAGGTGTTCGGCCCCACTGGAAATGGACTACCACCCACCGGACATGCAGCCCACACGCATGGCAGGGTCTTGGGATATGTGGAGCCTCTTGTGCAGGCAAATGCAGGTTAATGTGCGGCCACGTGTCCGTGTCCTGTCAATTAGGTTGCACGCAGCCTCACATACATACATACATACATACATGTCCGCCAGCACCATACAGTCACGGGCAAAGAGCCAGGAGTATTCTGAGAAGCAACCTCTTCCTGACCCTCTCACCACCCTTGCTCTCACTGGCACCTTAAAAGCCCAGCGCACTATAAATTCAGAAATGCATTGTCCCATCTTCTCCTGGTTTGCTGCATGTGCCCAACGTTCATACTTCAGAACCCGTTTCCTTCTCTGGAGTGACTTCCAGAGTTAATGGTAAGTTAACGCACTGAAGGGGGGTGGGAGGGAAGGGGCTGAGTGTGCACAGCTGCATGATGGAGACTTCTGTTTATTGCTATCAAACTCTGCATTTTTTCTTCTTTTACTGTGTTTCCAGGTGGCCAGGAGAGTGCTGGGGAGAAGCAGGCTAATCCCCAGGACACAGTGGGGGTAGGGGTGTGGGAGGAAAGGAACCATGCCAGCCGGTGATCGTTGAAGGAGAACTGTGTGCCCAGGGGATCCCACCACAGCAACCCTCCAGCAGCAGCTTAAATCAGGTGCTCATCCCCACTTCTCTTCGGGCAGGAAGGGTGGCCGTTAGAAGGACAGACAGGGGCTGAAACACCAGGGCAGGAGGGCAGGAGTGGGGTGGTCTGAACTAATGACTTTCCTTGTTGCCTTGCTACAGGACTGCCACTGCAATAGGCATGGTCTGATCCCCTAAGCAACAAGCACCCAGCGCAACCAAGACATGTGCCAATCGGGGATCTTGTCTCGCCATGCCAAGGCCCAGATGGACCACTGTATGCAGAGGGGATCAGACCAGGACCAGGCAAGGATTACAATCCTCATGCCACAGTGGAATGCCACTATGCAAACTAGCCAACTTTCCAGGCAGAACAGAGCCAATTCTGTCACTGGCTGACTCGACCAGGCAGGGAAAGCAACCATGGCAGGACCAGGGTGGGGAGAGGGATAGGAACCATGGTGGGCCTGTGGGGGACAAAGTGAATGGCGGCGCTTCATTTTTGTATGTTGTTCTCATCCATGGTTTCCGTGCTTATTCTGTGAAAGGTGGGAAGTTTGAGGGAGTGGGGGCAGTACGGTGGTATGGCATATTGATAAGCTGCTTTGGGGGCTGTGGGGTAGGAAGGAAAGGGAGGTGCACCAAAAATGGGGGGTAGGGAGGCCGCTGCTACAGCTGCACTGTGCTAAGCGCTGTTCTACTCTGTTCAGCTGGTCCCAGAACGGACACTGGCTCGCTGGAGCTAACCCGCCGGAAGGGGGGTAGGAGGTTTCCACATGGCCCCATCAGTTTCAAATGCTGAAGAGAACACTTGTGGCAGTGCTTAATCTCTTTGGGGAAACAAGTGACTCAGGGTACAGGCAGGGGCAGCGCAAGCATTTTTGCTGCCCCAGGTGGCTGCCGCTCCCATGCCGACTTAGCAGAGGTGTCTGGATCAGGGCAGAGGGGGAGCCACTCTAGGTGGCCCCAACCCCACTGCCACGGCTGACACCAAGTTTTGTGGCTGGATTGGGGATGAAGTCATCTAGTGCAAGTTTCTGGATCACCCCTTGTGGTGCACCAGGGGCACCCTTCTCGAGATCCCTTGAGTTTCTCAGAACCATGCAGTTCTTGGTGGAACCCCCTCCCGGTAGCGGTTCACCTTGCCCTGGACCTTCCGTCCTTCCGTTGACAGTGTAAGACCTGGCTGTTCCACTAGGCTTTTGGTGGGAGAGATGGGTAGTGGGTGGGAGGGTTGGGGGAGGTATTTTCTTAGCTCCAGCAGTTGTTGTGTTTATTTATTGTCGTTTTTATTGTATTTTATGGTTTTATTGATGCTAATTGTAAACTGTCTCAAGCTGCCTTTTGGCAGGAGGACACAGGATATTAAAGTAATAGAAATAAATAAATAAAAGTTCAAGGAAGAGGAGCTCTCCCCATCACCACCGATCCGGCTACCGCCAAGTTCCATGGCTATTTTTTGGGAGAGGGGCACCTAAGGCAGCCCCTTGGAATCTCATCAAGTCAATGACAGGAGGAGGTTTGGATCTGTTGGATGGCGCACACATTATGTTCAGCAGCGGTAATGAAGATATGGAGCGTCCTAACAAGCACAGTGACGTTATCGGGATCCATGGCTGAGTTACAGGCATCCAGGGAGTTGGCAGACCACGTGGCAAATGTTTTGAATAGTTTACACAGATTAGTGGCTGCCTAGATAGGATTAGCTGCGCATCTCACGTGAGCAAGTACTGTTCGCTACTGGCCATGCGTCCTCACCGTACCGACTGTGCACCCAGCTACTGGCTCCTATGGTTGAAAACGTTTTTGCAAAGCTGAGTGTGTGTTGCTCTGGCACCGCTAATGCATGTAACAGGCACGTTAGTACACACACCAAGTCATGTAAAAATGTTACAGCTATTATTTTATTTTAAATTTAATTTATTTTAACAGTTTTTACCCTGCTCCCATCCTGCCTCAGGCAGCTCGGGGCGGCTAACGTATAAAATAAAACAACATATCAGAACAGCTAAAATCACCACAGATAAATACAATAAATAATGGGGGAAGTAAAACAAAAGCAAACCCCCACCCACCGTAACCCCACTCCCCACCGTTTGCGTGGGAGAGGAAGGATATCTTCCCCTTGCTGCTCTCGGACCAAGATAGATACCAACCATCAGCTGGACTGCAAGAATCCAGACTTGCAAGACACTGTCCAGCTCCTCCCCCTCCCCCCCCGGGCTGTAAACAAATGGACTTCAGGGCCAATCACAGGACACCATTAGTGGTTTGTTAAGAATCCAAGACCCTGAAACATTCAGCACAAGTGGCTTTTACATTTTCTACCCTGGTGGAATTTTAAAATTGGGCTCGGGTGGAGAGATCTGTAAGGCCAAGGCAGTGAAGGTCACTGCGCATGGAATGTATGTCGGAGCTAAACTGCCCATTGTATAAAAGAAACTCCAATATTTTCTTATTTTTTGAAAACAACAACTGTCAAACCCATCCTGAGAGACTGGCTATGCGCTCAGAGGGTGGCACATGCACACAAAGGAGTTCCATGTATGTATGGCAGAGAGCAGGCACCATGCAACCCTGTTGCAGTTCCAAGTTCAACAGCATGGACGAGTGGGAGCCCCGGATGAGAATGGGATGAGATTGAGACTGTGGCTTTTCTTGAAGTTTCCGCACTGCCAGAAGTAAGGCAGTCACTGACAGAGGCTAGTCCTTCCCTACCATTTCCTCTCATCACTGCCCTGATGACAGTGAAAGGATACCTGCGGGTCCACCGGGAGTGCCTTGATCAGACGGTGGAGCTGAATCTCTTGGGGGAAAAAAGTGGCTCAGGGTACAGGAAATGCGAACACACTGATTGCGAGCTTGTTGCCCTACACGAGGTTTGGGCAAGCAGAGAAATGCAGAACACCCTGGTGAGTGTGGATGTTTTCAAGCCCAACTGTATGGTGGTGCTGGAACAGGGGTACAAGAGGCACATGTTTGACAGGATGATCTATGCGAACCGAGAGAGATTTCCAACCCCAGAGTGGGAAAGACCCCAATAAAACTGTGTGTGGCTACCTGCCGGTGAGCCATGAACAGGTTTGTCAGGCTAAACCTATGAGTGGGGGCTGCCTGCACACACAAGAACTACACGCAGGGGGCTGCCTATTTATTAGGCTCTACATGCTAAACATGTGAGTGGGGACTACATGCACCGAACACCAACTCTAGCAAGCTATCTTCTCATTTGTTTACACCCTCAGATGACTGAAGCTGAAAACAGCCCTTTCAGAGTGGCCACCTTTCACTTCTCAGTACCTGCCACTAGATGGCAGTAACAGGGAGAAAACACCCTTAGGACATGAATCTGTACTATGCAAACAGACATAGCATTGGGACGGGGGAAGAGCTAGTCCCAGGATAGGAGTAGGAGCACGCATCCCAAAATTTTACAGACTGGAAAATAAAGGTTACTTACCGTAATTTAGATCTTCGAGATGTCTTCATGCATTCTCACCTATGTATTCTGGAAGGTTCTTGCTTCACCCCTCCTAACGTGCCCTCTCCTCATGGAGAGGCTGGGGTATATAAGGAAGGGACGGAACCTAGCCTACCAGTTACCCAGCTGGCAGAACCTGGCATAAGGACACCAGCTGACGGGAAGGTGGGTGGTAACAATGCACGGAGCCATCTCGAAGAATTACGTTATGGTAAGTAACCTTTGTTTCTTCTTGGAGTGGCTCCGTAATTCTCACCTATGGGAGAATATAAGCAGTGACAACAAAATCAGTATCTGAATTCTGGCGTAGGGAGCTGGGTTACAGCAGGACAGCCGACAGCACTGCTCTTACAAATGAAGTATCTCGTCTGGCCGCTAGGTCAAGTGCGTAGTGCTTCACAAAGGTGTCAGTAGAAGTCCATACTGCAGCCCGACAGATGTCGTCTAAGGAGAAGTGTCGAAAAACTGCAGTAGTAGCAGCCATCACCCTGGTAGAATGCACCTTCAATCCTGCTGGAATGTCCTTTCCTGCTAAACCATAGCAAGTGGAGATACAGGCTAAGATGATCTTAGACAATCACTGAGAATAAAGTTTATTTCCCAGAGATCTTCCCTCTGTAGAGCTGAAGATAGAGCCGGACTTTCTGAAGGGTTTGGTCCTATCGAGATAGAAGGGTAACACTCCCCTGACATCTAAGGAGTGGACACAGCCTCAGACATGCGAGAGGCGTCACTGATGTTGCTGATGCAAATAGGCCAAGTAACCTGAGGAAGAAGATTGCTGATCTGGTTGGGTAGAGATTCAATTGGTGAATCATGCATGAAATATCGTGGAATTGCTCCACAGGTAGATAGGCTTTCGCTTGAGAGGTATCGAGTATTGTTCCTATGAACTATAGACACTGCACTGGTTGGAATCTGGACTTTTTTAGTTGATTAGCAGGCGCAGGCTGTTCAGAAGGGCTTAGTGGTGTCCACGTTGTTGCAGAGTTCGCTTGCTGAACCTGCCACGAGAAGCCAATCGTCCAAATAAGGGTACACTGCCACCCCCCTTTTTCAAAGTTCTGTTGCCACAGGAGCCACTTGGTGAATACTCTGGGGGCTGTTGAAAGGCCAAAAGGAAGAACTGTGTACAGAAAACATTGACCATCTAAAATAAAGTGGAGATATTTATGGTGAGAACACCTGATAGATATATGGAAATGTGTGTCCTTAAGGTCAAGTGCTGCGAGCCAACAGTGACACTGAAGGGCTGGAAGGATGGTAACAACGAGACAACGTGGAATTTAGACCTTTGTACAAAGCGGTTAAGGTGACAAAGGTCCAAGATGGGCCGCATACCACGGTCTTTCTTATCAACGAGGAAATAATGAGAATAAAAACCACATCGAAGGCTACTTAAGCCAAGTTCCTCAATGGCACCCTTCTCCAAGAGCATCTTGTGAGAGGTGTCCCTGAAGAGGGAAGGGGAAGGGAATGGAATTGGATGCAGTAGCCCATACTAATGATTTCCAAAACCCATCTATCTGAGGTAATGGAAGCCCAGTCAGAATGAAAAGGGGCTAGTCTGTCACTGAATAAGAGGTTGGGTTGCTCAAAACACTTGAACTTGTCCAGATCAAACCCTCGACCGCGGCATGACCCCGAGTCAAAGTGGAGCCTCTCTGTTTCAAACTGGGTTTGGAGAAATGTCTGAGTTTATTTTGGTATTCGTAAGGCTGGTGAGCGTGTGGCTGTTGCACAAGCCTTCTTGCATGAAAAGAGGGGCGGTGCTGTTTGTAATAGGTCATTGAAGAAGATGGACGATAAGAGTGCCTAGATGTCTGGCAGTCTATGCCCTGAGCTCTGGCTCTTTTTGAAGTTCTTTAATTTTTTGTAGGGTGTCATCTGTTTGTTTCGAGAAAAGCCCATCACCCTCAAAGGAAGGTCTTCCAACCTCACTTTGTTCTCAGATGTCAAGGCCGTGGAACGCAGCCAGGTGTGGCATCTTGTTGCGACAGCAGCTGCAATGCCTCTGATGACACTATCAACAATATGTGTCGCCGAGGTCAGTTGGAACGGAGTCAGCTGAGATCCTTCCACTTGGAGGGCCTTTATCTCTGCAGGAGTAGCTGCCTCATTGACTTTACTCCATAAAGCATGTTGGTATGCCGCCATGGCAGCAGCATAATTTGAAGCTCTAACTGTAAGAGTGCAGCTGGAAAAAGACTTTCTGCCAATAAGGTCCAGGCGGCAACCCTCTTTATCAGAAGGGATGGCCTTCACAGAACCCGCCAGTGGTTTGCATGTTGCTGCCGCCACTACCATGGAATTTGGAGCCGGATGGTGAGAACACATGTAATTAGTGTAAGCCAACCTGCTAATAGGGTCAGCAAAGGAGGGGGTTGCCCATGCAGTTTTGGAGGATTCTGGGAGTTCCTGAAATAAAGGTAAAGTGATACGGCTCCCCCAGCCAGAATCCCCAAAACTGGACCAGAAGGTGTTTTTCCTAAGACTTTGGCTGATATTTGGGGCAGAGCTGTGGTGAGTCTTTTTAGCACTGCCTGAAAACTCATTACATCCTCAGTAGACAGGGTTGAGGCCGAGTCTGAGATGGCATCGCTAGGCAATGTAGGCTATTCTCCTCCTGAGTAGGTTGGGAGGGAGCAGTTGGTACCTCCAAGGAGGTCTGATCTGTTGTTGTAGGAGTTGGAGCATGGTGCTGCATCAGTGTCTGTAGCAATGAGACCTCAGGAGGGTGTTTGGAGGATGTGGATGTAGAAGGCTGAAGTCAGGCAGGAGTAGCCGGAGTGGCTGGAATGATGTCAGCAGATGAGGCTGATTTTGAGGCTGCTGAGACTGACTTCGAGACTGCGGAGGCTGTTCTAGAATTGCGGCTTTTGTGTCTATTGCGGCGCTTTGGAGGGGGAGATCTGGGTTCTGGAGACAGAGGATTCAGATTGGGAGCTATTAATATCACCCTGAGGCAGGTAAGTATTAGGCCGTAAGTTTCCTTCCCACTGAAAAGGAGGAGAACAGGGATAGCCCTCTGGACCAGAGCCAAAGCTATGGCAACGCAGGTCTCTATTGGTAGCCCAGGGAGGAGGTGGCCAGCTCCAATCATATGGTGCTCTAGGGTAGTGGGGAGGAGGTCCATAGAAAGGATTCCATCCTCTAGCAGACCAAGCGGTGGGGTGGTCTGGATAGAACTGTCCCGGTGCCAAGGATCTTTCCCTGCTTGTACGCTCTACCAAATCGAAACCTCCATAGTTATGTCTGGGTGCAGTATGATCTGCTGCCAGTAGAGGGAGATCTAAGCCCTGTGCTGAACGCCTCGGTGTCGATTGCTCTCTGAACGCTGGGCACTGTGATTCCCGATGCCGGGCAGATAGTCTGTGGTGCTGGGGAGATCGTACGCAGCGGTGCTGGGGATTGTATGGGCTGGATAGGAAATTCCCCCGAAGAGGAAGAACTGCATTGCCTGACTGATTTATAAAGCTACTTCCTTGGGCTCCATGAAGAGCGTGGCTGACTGGGACCTGGCTGCTCGGTGTGGGGGTGACTCGCCCCCCCGCTGTTGGGAGGGCAGGGCTTCCCTTTGAAAATCAGAGTAAGTGGAAGTTCCCTGTAAGGGGTCTCCGTGAACAAACTGGGCCAGGAGATCAAACTCCCCATTATCTTGCCTGGCTAATAGGGCCCAGGGTGGCCAAGAAGGCTGAGCTCTGAAAGGAGTGAGGCTGAGCCTGGGGTGAAATACCCTCTACGGGCTTTGCCTGAGAGGAGGTGCCCTGCGTGGGCTCAGGCTGATCAGTCCTCTGTTTCTTTTTGGCCTTAGAGGACTCACAAGGTTTCGTTTGTTTCTTTGGCTTTTTCTGGTTTGTTTCCAGAGGGGCCCCATTACCTTGCGGCAGAGGGGCCAGCAGTTGGAGAGCCCTTTCCATTAGCAGCTCACTAAGGCGCTTCCTGCGCTCAGTCAAAGTCCGAGAGCAGAGAGCCTGGCAGTCCTGACAGGCTCTGGTGTTGCGTTCCTCTCCTAAACAGAGAAGGCAGGACTGGTGCTTGTCAGAGGCCAGGATGGGAGAAGCGCAGGATAAACAACACTTGAATCCTGGCCTCTTGACAGGCTGAGCCGCCATAAGAGACCGGAACAGTCCAGGAGGTAATTTGTAAACTAAGCTAAAACTATTCTAATTGTAACTATATACAGAGAAAAGAAAACTATATACAATAAAAACTAAACTGCCTCTAACAGAGGTTTTTTTTGTTTTTTTTTTTTTAAAGACTGCTAAGGTTTTCTCAGAGAGAGAACAAGCATTCCTTCTGCCAGCGCAGTGAAAGGAACTGGGGGGATAAGCTCCATGAGGGGGAGGGGGTATTAGGAGGGGCGAAGCAAGAACCTTCCAGAATACATTCTATCTGGAAGATTTGGACTGCTCTAGGTGAGATTCATGGAGCCACTCAAAGAATGGTCAATACTAGACATTTCAGAGTTGGAAATGAAAGCCAGAAAAAATCTGGATGGTTTATCTGGCTTTCATTAATGACCTTCCTGCCCCACTCCCTGTGCTGGTCACTATGTAAGTTAAATTGCAAGAACCCTCGTCTTATATTCTGCTGTAGAAGCAGGGCTGGGGTGCTGTCTGGAAACTAGGGTTCAGTTCCCTGCTCTGACACGCTCTGTGGCAGGGTGCATGGCTTCTGTGGCAGGCTTGGAGGGCACCAACAATTCTTTAACACAAGTGAAGCACTAAGTAAATGGGTGGGGGAACATTTTTCCCCACAAGTCATTTTGAAAAGATCAGCACAAGCTCTGTGGGCCGCATAAGAGAAGGAAGGGGAGGGTCCAGATCATAGATCCATCCACTCCCTATCCTCGAGTGCATGCTCTCATCTCCAATTCCTTCCCCAGAGCTCCCTCTTTCAGTGCTTGGTGGTAGGGACTGGATTCATAAGAATTGGAAAGGGACAAATAAGAAATGGCTGTGGTACAGATTTGGCCCACAGGCCAGAAGTTCCCTACCCCTGTGACAATTAGCAACTTCTGTGAAGGCTACATAAGTGTTCCCTAACTTATCAACCCTCTCCGCACATGGAAGCTGGTCCATACCTCTTGATCATTTTGGTTGCCCTTCTCTGTATCTTTTTCAGTTCTACTATATATCATTTTTGAGATAGGGAGACCAAAACAGCACAAAATATTCAAAGTGTGGTTGCTTCATAGATTTCTATCATGGCATTATGATTTTTGCCATTTTATTTCCTATCCCTTTCCAAATAATTCCCAATTTGCCTTTTTGTCTTACCTAAGTTGCCTAATAATTTGCCTTTTTGCCCACTGCTGCACACTGAGATGAGGTTTTCAATTAATGTATATATAGGCCCTTTTCAAACGAGCTACGGTGCGTGGGGAGATGGGTGTGCGCTGGCGGCGGGGGTGTGTGTGCCCCGTTCCCATGGGCGCACACCCATCTCCACCCACTTCCACACATGGAACAACTGGCATTGGTACTGGTTGCTCAATGTGTGGGTAATGGGTGGAGGTAGGTGGAATGCGGAAGCACGCATGCACCCCCCCCATCCACTGCCGGCAGTGTTCCCACAGGCACCTCCCCACCGGCGACCCGTGGTGTTCCTATGGACGCCCCCACCCAACTGCACACGTGTGCAAGGGGTGGGCATCCGTTTGAGAAGGGCCTTAGTTAAAATTATTTTTTCCTATGTGCATCATTTTGTGCTTGTCAACATTAAATTCCAACTGCCATTTAGTTGCCCCATCTTGCAAGATCCTCCTGTAATCCCACAGTCTACCTCAGTCTTAACTATCTTGAATAATTTTGTGTCGCCTGCAAATTTGATCACCTCACTCTTTACTCCCTTTTCCACATCATTAATGAATATATTAAACACCACTGGTTCCAGTACTGACCCCACTATTTATTTCTCTTCATTATGAAAAACAACCACTCAGTCCTATCCTTTGTTTCCTGTCCACTAACCAGTTACCACACCACACTCTCCCCTATCCCATGACGACTGTGAGAGACCTCCAGCACATGCTTGTTGACATCCTAAAAAAATTCCAAAGATATTTAGGCCCTTTTCGCACGGATGCCCCGCCTCACCCACGTGTGTGGGAGGGTGGGCGTCCATACAGTCGCCACAGCAGGGTGTGTGTGTGGGGGTGCCTGCATACTCCCACGTGTCACCCACCTCCCATGCATGGAGCAATGGGCACCAATGGCGGAGGCTACATGCACTGCCCACCTGCCACCGCCTCCACCCATCCTCCACAGACAGCGGCACCTCTGCGGTCCATTTGAAAACGGCCTTAGTGAGGCATGACTTTCCTTGGCTAACTATGTTGGCTCTTCCCCCATTATGTCACGTTTATCTGTACGCCTGATAATTCTGATCTTCACAAGTGTCTATCATTTTGCCCAGCACAGGTATCAGGCTTACGGATTTGTAGTTTCCAGGGTCGCCTCAGGAGCCTTTTAAAAAAATTGGCATTATGTTCGTTACCCTCCAGATCTCAGCTACAGAGGCAAACTTTAGCGATAGGTTACAAATTACTGATAGTAGTTCTGTGATTTTGATTCATCCTTGGGTGAATACCATCAGGTCCTGGTGATCTGTTACTACTTATTTATTTATTTTAAAATCTTACTACCCCGCCCCTCCTGCCACAGGCAGCTCGGGGCGGCTTACAAACAGTCATAAAATCTAAAAACAATAGAATTAAAAACAACACATAAAAGGAGGATAAAAAATATCCCACCCCAACCCACTCTCCCCACCCACTCACCCATCAAATGCCTGACGGAACAGCCAGGTCTTACAGCTTCTTTGAAAGGAGGGGAGATCCGGGGCCAACTGGACCTCCACTGGAAGGGAGTTCCACAGCCAGGGTGTGGCCACCGAGAATTCCTTCTCCTGTGTAGCCCCTCAAAACACTCGGGGGACCTCGAGCAGGGAATCTCCGGATGACTGCAGGGGCTTTTCCAGAACCTGGGGGATGAAGCGGTCTCGCAGACAGGTAGGGCCTAAGCCGTTTAGGGCTTTATAGGCCAAGACCAGCACCTTGAATCGGGCCTGGAAGACTATTGGCAGCCAGTGCAGAGAGCAGAGCACTGGTGTAATATGCTCCCGGCAGCCCAATTCCACCAGGAGACGGGTCTGCACCAGCTGCAATTTCCAAGCCGTCACCATGGGTAGCCCCACGTAGAGCGTGTTACAACAGTCCAATCTGGAGGTGATGAAAGCATGGATGATAGTGGCCAGGTTCGAGTCTGAAACATACGGCCGTAGCCATTGCACCAGATGTAATTGGTGAAAGGCACTCCCCGCCACAGCCTCCACCTGGACATTCAGGCGGAGCTGTGAGTCGAGGAGCACCCCCAAACTCCGTACCTGGAAGACTAGTGGAGGGAAGACCCCATCAATAATGGGAGCCGCCATCTCCATCACCTTACCCACTATCACCACCTCCGTCTTGTCAGGATTCAACCTCAGTCGATTAGCCCTCATCCAGTCTCCCACCGCCAACAGTAAGCACAGAGGCTGCCGGGCCTGGATCTGTGGAAAGAGAGGTAAAGCTGGGTGTCATCAGCATACTGATGACACTGCACACCAAAACCCCCTGATCACGTCGCCAAGCAGCTGCATATACACATTGAACAGGAGAGGGTTCAAAACAGAACCCTGCTGGACTCCACACACGAGGTCTTGGTATGATGAAAAATAATCCCCGAGCACCACTCGCTGAGTTCTCCCAGTCAAGAATGAGTAGTACCATTCAAGAACAGTCCCGTCCACTCCTGCATGATCCCGCAGGTGCGTCACCAACATCTCATGATCAATGGTATCAAATGCAGCCGACAGATCTAATAGAATCAACAGGGTCAAACGACCCCGATCCCATTCGCGACGTAGATCATCAACCAAAGCCACAAGTGTAGTCTCTGTACCATATCGCGGCCAAAATCCCGATTGAGAGGGATCAAGAAAACCGATACGATTAAGATGTTAAACCAATACGATCAATATGTCCTTGGAGCTGCCGAGCCACTACCCATTCAATAACCTTCCCTAAAAAGGGAAGGTTAGAGACAGGCCGATAGCTGACGAGGGAGTCAATGTCAAACGATGGTTTCTTGAGCAGAGGCTGCACCACCGCCAACCTGAGACAGCTTGGCATTCCGCCCTCCCAAAGGGAGGCATTGACCACCCCAACCAGCAACAGCCCCATTGTCTCTCGGCAGGACTTAACTAGCCAGGATGGGCAAGGATCTAATTCACAAGAGGTGGCTCTGACCGCCCTAGAACATCCACCACATTGGCGGGTGTCACCAACTGAAAGTGATCCCATAAAACCAGACCAGGCGGAGCTTCCATAACCTCCGGTTCCCTTAATATAATAAGTGTGGCGTTGAAATCGTGGTGAATACGAGCAATTTTATCCAAAAAATAATCCACAAACATGTCACAGCGTGCAACAGTTGACTCCACTCCAAGGTGGAGGGAGGCCAAACTGACCAGCTCCCGCACCACCCAGAACAGCTCCGCTGGACGGGATTTTGCAGACGCTATGAGGGCAGCAAAAAACACTTTTTGCTGACCGCGCAGTCACGGCATAGGCTGGTAAACTGGCTCTATGCCACAATCTGTCGGCTTCAGCATGCGAACAACACTACAGTCGCTCCAGCCGCTGACTTAATTTGTCAGTTTGTTCTAGAACCTCTTCTAGACTCATTCTGATTTGTGACAGTTCTTCAGTTTTTCTTTTCAAAAAGTTTGAAAAAGCCTAGACATTTCGGGCTAAGAGAATGAAAAAGATCACTAACAAAATGCATTCTTGTGGTGCTTATTAGAACAGCACTTCAGCCAGAACAGCAAGAGTGTATACATAGCAGAACCTGTGTCTTCGCACAGAGGCAGGAATCCTCACTGAAGAGGTATAACTTTAAGTGAAAAGCTGTTTAGGTTTCACTAGGGTCCTGTGTATGCATTGCCATCTTCTTACCAATTCATCTAGCATTTATTCATCTACTACCTTCAAGAGGTCCCCTGTTGACTCCTCTGACCCTTTTAGCTACCGTCCTGTCTCACTCCTTCCTTTTGCTTCCAAGCTGCTTGAACATGTTGTCTACTCCCGTTGCCTCGACTTCCTCTCCACCAACTCCTCCCTTGACCCCCTCCAATCTGGCTTTCTCCCCCTTCACTCTACCGAAACTGCTCTCGCTAAGATCACCAATGATCTTCTTGTGGCTAAATCCAACCGCCTTTACTCCATTCTTGTCCTTCTTGACCTCTTTGCTGCCTTCAATACTCTTGACCACTCAACTCTTGCTGGACTCACTTCACTCCCTTGACTTCCGTGGCTCAGTCCTCAACTGGTTCTCCTCCTACCTCTCAGACCGCTCCTTCAATGTGTTTCTTGCCAACTTCAACTCCTCCTCCCTTCCCCTCTCGGTTGGTGTTCCCCAAGGCTCTGTCCTTGGCCCTCTCCTCTATCTATGCCCTGTACGTAGGCAAACTCATTGCCTCCCATAGCTTCCAATATCACCTCTACGCTGATGACACTCAACTCTCTCTCTCTCTACTCCCTCTCTCTCTCCATCTATCCACGCTCGCCTCACCAGCTGTCTCTCTGACATCTCTACCTGGATGTCTCAACGTCAACTCAAACTCAACATGGCTAAAACTGAACTCCTTATCTTCCCATTCATCCTTCCTCTTCCCTGTCGATCCTCATCGATGGGATCACCATCCTTCCCATCCCCCAAGCCCACAGAGCTTGGGCTTCATCTTTGACTCACCCCTTTCTTTTAAACCCTACATAGATTCTGTTGCCAAATCCTGTCGCTTCTCCCTGCATAGCATTGGTAAGATTCGTCCTTTTCTCTCTGTCTCCTCTGCCAAAACCCTCGTTCGAGCCCTGGTCATCTCTTGCCTCGATTACTGTAACCTCCTTCTCACTGGCCTCCCCCGCTCTCCCCTTTCTCCCCTTATCTCTGTCCAAAACTCTGCTGCCAGGGTCATCCACCTTGCCCATCGCTTCGACCACGTGCAGCCCCT
>QEPC01008869.1:2409306-2421789 GCA_003113815.1 Sphenodon punctatus
CAGATTTCTGTGTGTTCATGGGTGGGGGAACCCCATGTGAATGACGTGGTGCACGCGCCCATGGTGAGTGGGGGTACGTGCATGCCCGCCTAACACGCATCCCCACTCACCCCCCACTCGTCCCCACGCAAGGAGCAACCGGGGGAAACGGTGGTTACTATGTGGGTGTGGATGAGCCTCTACCACCACTCCTCAGGAATGGTTCCACTGCAGGGGCAGCCAAGCGGGCAGTGAGTGGAGATGCGTGTGCAGCTGTGTGCATGCCCCATCCATGCACTGGTGCGTCCACGGACCCCCCGACCCGGCGGAGCTGTGTAAAAATATCATGTGAGGAGCCACTCGAAGAAGAACAGAAGGTTGCTGCCTTGAAAACAAGGTTCTTCGAGATGGCTCCGAACATTCTCACAACACCCACCCTTCCAGCCACGCATGGAATTATTTTCTTATATTTCTAGAAAGGGTTGGAAGGAACTGTCATTCTGAGGGGGAGAGTGCTTTTTATACTAGAGGAGCTCGAGACCATCATGTGGTCTATTATTTGAATAGGGTGAACGTGCACAACCCACTTGTGAGAATGTTGGGAGCCATCTCGAAGAACCTTCTTTACAAGGCTACAACCTTCTGATCAGCACATGGGGAGGAGTGGTTTGTAAACAAACAGCATTATGATCGCTGCT
The DNA here is from genome assembly GCA_003113815.1 of Sphenodon punctatus. Classification (NCBI taxonomy): domain Eukaryota; kingdom Metazoa; phylum Chordata; class Lepidosauria; order Sphenodontia; family Sphenodontidae; genus Sphenodon; species Sphenodon punctatus. Next base: position 2,409,984 of record QEPC01008869.1, read on the forward strand.
GCTGTAGAGCTACACAGAGGGAGAGGCAGGTGAGGGATGGGGTCTGGAGCCAGGGAGAGGAGGACGAATCACTTATTGGGGGAGAAGCTGGCTGCAGCCTGCTGCCCAGCCATGCAAGTGCGGGGCCCCAGCTGGCCGCAGGGCCATGTGCAGCTGCACATGTGGCGCATGCCTGAGGCCGGCCCTGCTCCTTGCTCCCTTCACCTAACTCCTGCTGATACCCTCCATCCAGTACAATCTGTTACCTGAGGTCGGTGTACTCAGAATATCCAGACCCCATGAGAATATCACCACATGGACCGACCAGCCATCATTCTCGATGTAACCAAGCCAAGTGCGTGCACCTGGGACCTCGCATCTTTGTGAATGTTACACTCCTTGTCTCTCCCTCTGTTCCCCTTCCTTCGTCTCCCCACCCCCACCCCCCGGTCCCTCAGATTGTAAGCCCTAGGGCAGGGACCATGTCTATTCAATTAATTTGTAAAGCGCCAGGTACACTGCTGGCACTATATAAATGTTTGATAATAATAATAATAATTTGCCTGGTAATCATAACTAGGCAATTAGGTAATAATGATGACAGTTGATAAAGTATCTGCTAATTGCTGCCTGGAGGAAGAGGAAGTTGGCTCTGTCCTTTGCATCAGTAGCAGCCTGGGGGGAGAGAGCACTACAGCCAGAGTGAACCAGTCAACCAGTTCGCCCAGTTCCCTCCATGCAGCCTCTGGAAAGGGAAGAACCTGGTGCCTGTCAGTCCCCTTCAGTGCTTGGTGGTAGGGGTCTGGATTAGTAGACCAGATCGAAGAACTGGAAAGGGACAAATAAGAAATGGCTGTGGGACAGATCTGTGACAATTAGCAACCTGTCATTAAGGCTACATAAGGGAGTTGGTGCCTTGAGTTTTATGGCCAAAATAGGTTACAACTAGAGCTGAAATGAGTACCTGCAAAAACAGAAATACCTGATAAATTTCTGATACCAGAATCAACCTGACAGCATTGGCTACCATTCGGTACCGACTGTGACCTGATTCGGATATCCAAAGTCCTGGAACATTGACTTCCGGTACCACTTTTTCAACTTCCAACACCTATTTATTGAATTTCTGGTCCTAGAAAGTTGACTTCCAGTCCGGATTTTTCAATTTTCTGACCTGATATTCAGATTGGTAATTGGAAAATCAGTACCGGAAGTTACCAGCTTTTCCAGTTTCTGGACTCCCAGTTGGTAGCCAGGTAACCTATATGATACCCAAAAATGTGGGTATTACCCACAGGTACTAAATTAGGTACCCATTTCAGGTTTAGACCAACTTTGTGCCAGGAAGCAAATTTGCTTAATTACGTAATAAGTTATATATATTTTTGTTGCTCACGGTAGACTTGCAAAGTTTGACATTCATGGCTGCAGAATTTTTAAATGTAGTGGATGTGGATCCCTGTTCTATCCACTGAAAGTTATACTTTGTGAACACAACATATTGTGAAACAGGCTCTATCTGGCTAAGCTCATAAAATGTGCACCTACAGAAAGCTGTGGCAGAGCTGAAACACATAGTGAATTTATTACCCGTGAGTAACAGCTGAATTTTCGGTTAGTCCGAGTACCCGACCTGTACTTGCAATGGGAAACAAGTACTTGCCTACCTGTTTTGGATTTGAAATAGGTGAAAACTGTGTGTGCTTGGGCAGGCAGAGGGTGTTATAGAACCTAAGACCCTAGGCAAAGCTGCCCCAAAGCAGAGCAGCTGAGCCACTCCACAAGGGATCTTTTAGGCCATTTTCACACACACACACACACGGTGGTCGCCCGTGCAAACACCACCTGCGATGGGTGGCGATGCATGTGCGCTCCTGTGCTTCACCCATCTCCACCCATCACCCACGCATGGAACAACAAGCTCCAATGCCGGTTGCTCCATGTGTGGGAACGGGTGCACACCCACCTCCACCCACTGCAGGCACACAGGGTCAGTTCAGTTTATTAAGAAAAAGCTTCCGCCAAATTCCTTATAAATAAATAAACAAGACATAAAACAAACAGCAAACATTCAACAAACTAAGTCAAACTAAAATATACAGACTAAAAAGGTCCCATTATTTATAGATCCTATATACAATTTACAATCTGTATATTGGTTGTTCTAGACAATGAGTCACCTCCCATATAGGCAAGCCCATAGAACCCTACCCCACAGGTCCATCAAGATCACTAAGCAGCAGGTGCAATCCGCCATGCCCATTTGTCCACCTCACCGCAGAAGGCATGCCAGTAAGCAGCCGTGTAATAGCAATAGATAAAATGAGTCCCATAACAGCTGCCAGCTCAGCTGGTTATCCCAGGAGGGAGGGATTAATACATAAAAAAAAATTCAGATTGGATTGCATCAACATCCACATAGTACATAACCCATACGTATTCTAAAGCCATTCACTTTGTGTCTAACACCTTTAAGCCTAACAATTACCACACATTAAGGCAAAAAATCCATAACTTTCAGAATGCAAATACAAGAAGTTCATATTCCATTTCAGACATGTACTTAATGCGCCCCAACAGGTGAAGGGGGGATAAACTAAAACTAGAGTGATTTATAGTCCATCGAGAGAAGAAACATATGCATGTCTAATTTCTTCTGTTCTGAGAGCAAACAAAGCTAACTTGGTCAGATAAATCTCCTCCTCCTGCTGAAAGATCCAAATAAGCTCTTCTCTCTTTGAATATAAATTAACGGAAGCTGGTAACAGCAAAAGTAATTCCTGTCTGATAATATTAAATAATGGGCATTCAAGAACATAACGTATTATGTCCTCTGTACTATCATGACACCTAGGGCAGACTCTTTTGCTTCTGGGAACTGTATGCGGCCCTCTAGCATTGCAGAGGGCATTTGTTCGAAGCAAAGCCTAGTCAAGGCCATACGCATTTTGAATTTCAAATCCAATTTAAGGTAACTTTCCAGACCCCAAATTAATTTAAACAAAATGTACAGAGGGGCGATTCGTGAGACATGGGCTACTGCAAAATCATTTTGTCTGGCTAGATCTTTTATACGTTGGGTAAGCAAATAGCTTTCCTGTTGGGTATGGATCAAAGTGCCATCATCTATAACGCCACCCAGGCTCACCCTCCACAGAATGCAGTCAACATAGTACAGCCAAGGCGAGTGTGTAACAGAATTCTGGTCTTCCAATAAGCACATTTTAGGTAACCGCAGTGGGGAATATAACAAGACCCTAAACCAGTAGTTTAGGACCCGTGTAGAGATTTAGAGAGTACGGAATCAATACCCAACTCTAATCTGAGCAGAGTCACTGGGAATGATGGAGCAACCCCCAGCAATGTATACACAAACTTGTTCTGTGGTATCTCCATGTCCTCTTTTGCTGTTATACCCCCAAATTTCTGCCACATAATTCAATTGAGCATTAACAACCGCTTCATAAGCCCTCAGTGGAGTTAGAACAGACTTCTTAGCCAGAGACAAATAGAGTCTCTTAATAGCACCAGCTGATTGAGAAGCCTTAATTTTGGCAGCTTTCTAGTGCCGGATCCACCTATTATCAAGTGAGTGCCAGAGGCCGAGATACCTATAGCTCTTGACCTTCACCTTCTCAAGCCTGGTGTTACCCAGCCACCAGGAATGACGGTTTGCCCATGCCAAATGGGGAGTTACTTCAGACTGAAAGTCAAAAATTCTTAGTACCTGCCACTAGATTGTAAGCTCTCGGGCAGGGACCGTGTCTATCTTGGTTTTTTTGTAAAGCGCCAGGTATATCGCTGGCGCTATATAAATGCTTATAATAATAAATAGCAATAGACTCTCAAAAGAAGGACGTTAGTGGTCTGGCTCAAATCCTTAATGCAGATGGCAACTGTTTCGGGACAGGGAAATCATGTCCTGATGGAGGCTCCCTATGCCCTGCATAGCACCTGGGTAGTGTTGGAGAAGACTAATGCTGGTAGTTAGAGGACAAATCCCCCAGAAGAATTGCATTTGCGCAGCTTTCTAAATCAACTATTGCAAATTGTTAGCTGCTAAAAAGCTTTTCCTCATATCATCAGATGGCAGCGAGTACGCAGGGATGGAGTTACAAGACAACAAAAATCTTATATTTCAATTTAATTCAGGATATCTGAATAGCAGTACTCAAGTCATACCAGCCAATTAGTTTCTTACTACTGCAAAAGTTTAAAAGTACCCAGATGACAAGTCAGACTATTACACTGGACAACAGCAATATTTTACCTGTCTCAATTGTTGGAGTGTAGCCCTCATTGACACTAGCATCCGACACTAGCTCTCTCCCTCCACAGCAGCATAAGTCACCATTTGGCATTTGACAAGAGCAAGCTGTAAAAAATAGAGACGTTAAAAGGAAGGTTATATTAGGATGACAAAAGTAATTTTGTTTAAGAGAAGACTAACAAACTGTACTATACAAGGTTCTCGCTGAAGTTTGTATAAAGAAAGAATATTCACGATTTTCTTCCAGCTTCCACTCTGGAGAGAGAGAGCCTCTATTACATTCTCAAACACTTTTTAAAATGCTCAAGCATAGTGATGCAGCTAAAGGAACTCTCTCAAGGTCGTAGAAGTGGCATCCTCAGCGCGCTAAGGAGTAGGGTAAAGAATAGCTGGCTAGAGTCAGCAACCTCCACAAAAGCTTTCATAGCCCTATGGGGCAGCAGGGAAAGCACCACACCCATCTCTAATCCTTCAGATGTTCCCTGTCTCTTAATTACGTAATGCATCTGAGTCACATTTTTAGCAATGTTAGTTTGCTAGTATAGTACTAATTAATTTACTAATATTCCCTTCTAAAATTGTCACACAAAATGTACATGCTTATATTTCTGGTCACCAAACGGGAAAGGCTGCAAATATACCAGATGCCTTCTTGGCTCTCAGAATCATCACGATCAGGGATGACGCTTTTATTGACAATAATTTGGAATGAGGGCATGACCTGGCAACAAGGAAGGTTGCTTCAAGCTCACCCCAACAAGACCCTCCAGCCCCAACGCCACACACCACAGACCATGCACAGTAACCTTTAACTTTGCCTCCTTGGGATGCCAGCCTTTCTGCCCCTATCTCAGTGCCACATTTCACCACACCAAGTATCCCCAACTGTGTTCAACAGCAGCAATTTTATCAAAGGGTGTGTGAGGAAAGGAGGATTGAAGAGTGCAATGCTACAGTTGCCGTGTAAGACTGCTGAGGTAATTTTAAGGGAGGTGCCTGAAGATGAAGGAGAAAATAATACGTACTGCTATATGCTTAATGTTTATTTAATGGCTTTTGGGGTGGAGTTGTTAACTAGCCTGTTTTGTAAGGAAAGAAGGCTTAAGGTAGGTAGCTCTTGAGCCTGCAGGCTGACTTCAACCAAATTTGGCAGAAAGGCAAGAGGCCAAATGATAAGTACAGACACGATGTTTTTTAACAATACATGCACTTATGGGGGAACATGGCCCACTCCTGTGGCTGACAAAAATCAAACCGACATAAATTAAGACTAGCCTTCCCTTGGGAAGCGAGGCATCATTAGTTTGGGTGCTTGCTACACAGACATATTGGCATTTTATATCTGTAGCAAACACCTGAGAAATCAGCAATACATTATAACACCCATACAGTCACTATAGTGGCACTCAGGCACTTCCCTTCTACAACTGGGACAAAATTTTAAAACAGCCTATTAAAGTCATCTATGCAATTCTCATGTAGCACAAATCATCATCACAAGCAATTAGAAAAAAAAAAAAAGACAAATTTTCTTCATTCCCTGCAGTCAGGAATAAAATGCTGGAACTTACTATCCAGAGCCCCCAGTTCTAGCCCATCACCATACCTCTTTCTGTGGGAGATTCTGTGAAAGACCGAGAGGCACTGCCTGTTGTCTGGCTTTCCTCACTTACTTCCCTGTTAGATTCCTCCGTTTTGCTACTATGGGAATGATGGTTCAAGGTCTCATAGTTTGTCTCCTGACAACTTCTGTTCATACACATAAGTGACACACCTGACATCAGAATGCTAATGAACAGAAGTACAGCTGTGGTAATCATCTGTCAAAAAGGGAGAAAAATACTGAGGTGAAAGTTTTCCTTTAAGAGTGGAAAAAGTGACAAGAGAGGTTCGTACATTTGGCACCAATGCTTTCCTAGAATATTGGGCAGAGGAGTTTCCCCCTGGAATGAAACCAATAATGCTAAAGAGTGCATTTGTATATAATCAGCACCTTTCTACCAAGTACATTTAAAAAAAAAAATACCATTAGATAAACTGCACTTTGCTAAACAAGTTGGTCAGGACTGGATGTTGCAGATAGCACTTCAGTCTTGCTTTGTTTTCTACCTGCTATTTAACCTCTACGCATCCCACCCATTCCCCTTCTTCTTCAAAGCTCTGGACCATCCCATCACCTTCCAAGGTTCTATTTCTCTACCTATTACTGCATTCCAAGAACAAGTGGGCTCTTCCTTCTTCTTCTTGTAGGGTTCTATATCCCAGTCTCCCATTCTTAGAGTTCCATTAGTCCTTTCTCCTTGGCACGTGTAACTAATGCACAGTACCATTTAAAAAAAATTAGCAGTATTTAATTGACAGCCGCCCTGAAGACTTAAAGTCGTCTTTCCCACAGGAGAGGGATAGTATGCAGAAGAGATAAAAGTGTCCTCGCTGTGTCCCACCAGTGTCTTACTTCCCAGACAAAAGAAAATTAGGGGTAGAGCGTAGTTCAGATTCCATGCATACTCAGCCCTTGGATTCTTTTTCAGAACTGATTCAAGGATGTTACTTTCCTGAAGTGTAGCAATTTTATAGTGTGGATAGCTGCCTACTAGGACTTTGACTAAAACCATTCAGCCTTGGACAGTAATAACTTTTGGTAACCAAGCTAAACTGGATTCAAACTGGTTACAAGAGTTGGGAAGCACAAGACAATTTATTCCTCTCTTTTTTTGAGGCCTTATTCCCTTTAATCAACGTTGTCAAAGAGCGTAAAGACTCTCTGTCGAAACAATCTGCCAACTAAGTCTAGTTCATAGGAATATGTTTAACACCATCATACCCAAGTTTGATCATGCTAGTTGATCCTTAATATTTGCACAGCCAATGCTGTAAGCTATATTTTTTAGGGATGGGCGTTCAGATTAAGTTACGGATTCAGAACTTAAATTTACAGATAAAATTATGGATTTGGATTTATGGATTCCATTTTTCCCACTGAAGTCAATGGGAAACCCATCCGTAGTCCAAGTCCGACTTCCCCCACTCCCACCTGCTTAGCCCCCATAGAGGTACTTACCACCTCCGAGGGCTTGACTGAAGTTCTGCTGGCCTGCTGCTGCTGTGGGGAGCCTCATGGCAGGCTTCCTTGCCATGGCACACTGCCAAGTTCCCTGCTCCGTAGTGCACATATGCAAAATGACCACTGCCCCTTATGCAAAATGGTGGTGGCCAAAATGACATCACCACCATTTTGGTTAAGAGCGGCAGCCATTTTGCACATGCAAACTGCAGAGCAGGAAGCTTGGCAGTCTAAGGCAAGGGAGCCTGCCGGAGGTCCTCCACAGCAGTGGCAAGCCAGTGGAGCTTCAATCAAGCCCTCCTAGGCTGATAAGTACATGCCAGGACCCCAGGGGGTGGGTATCTGTAACTCCGGATCCATAACTGGTACAGATGATCCATAACTGGTACAGATGAAGTTCAGATTAATCCAAATCCTAATGTTCATTCCTAATATTTTTTTGGCAGAAGTGTACTTAGTTTTAGTTAAGTAAAGAAAGACTAAAGTTTCCTAACGAAAGGCAGTTTCAAAAAGAGCAAGCAAATTCATACCTGATGTTTCCCATAAAAAAATGCAGAGTCAATACTATCAATGTTCCGTTCACCAACTATTAGTAGAATTCCCACTAGAACTGCTGGAATTCTGCAATAGCAAAATACAAGCACAGTCATAAACAAAATTATTTTCCATGTCTCCCTCTTGCCTATAGAGAATCTTCTGCCAACTTACCCCCATCCTGCTATCATAATAAATCCAACAGGGATCTTCACTACTTCTCTCTTTTTTAGAAGGAGCAAAGAGAGAGATAGGAGACCTATGGAAAAATCAATACAAATTTATAGATTATTTCTTTTTGTAAGAAAAAAGGTGGCTGTCATGACTAAGGAAAGAAAAACAGAAGTCAAAGAAAGTACTATTCTTAATTGATCCCTAGAAATGATTTACAACCAACCCAAATACTCTACTTATTGCTATGAGACGTTGTTACACAACATTATTCCAGTCTGCACAAGAGTTGTACTCCACGCATACAACAGGTATGCAAAAAGAGCCAATCAGGAACATATGGAAGGATAAATAATATCCAACAAGAAACTGGTTAGCATTTTCTTATTACATCTTTAAAAGTCCATGGGAACATGCAGTGCGTTTCTACATTCAGTCTCATACACGTTATAAGGTAAGCACTTAAAAAAAATTAAAAAAAATAAATCTTAAACTAGGCACAATTTTACTAAGCGTAGCAAGTTACTGATATGTACGTCCCCATTTGGTCTGCCACAATCCAGGAATTTAGAAAAATTACATGCTTTTATTAAATTTAGGAACAAATAAACTGTGACCAATGCATTTTTAAATGGGGTAACCAAAGTTAGTTCCTATTTATCCATATCTAGATTCCTAAGTGGCCTGGTTTTCAGATGTGCTTAGCCAGCAACTTCCACTGGAAAATAAGGGTGATTTCAGACATTACGAGATCACGCTCAACCACAGTGAACCACGGTCAATTCCGCGGCGGGGCCAAAGTGGCCTGCATGTCTGTTCGGCGGCCACCAGATGTTCACTACAGTCAATACCCACATGGGGTCAATATCAACCACGCTTCCGGAGCTCCGGCCCGGACCATCTCCGAAAGCGTAGTCAAAGAGATTCCCAACGGGAAACAAAAAAAGTAATGTCTGAACGGCAACCACCGGCCAGAACCAAAGATAATGATTCCTAGCCAGGGACAAAGCACGCAGCGTCGCTGCCAGGCAACCAGCAACAACACAGACCACGGAGGGAGATTTAAAAGGCACACAACAGCAGCCGGGCGACGAGCCGCCCCGGTGCCTTCCGGGTGCTTTGACCACAGCCCGGCCCAGGATCGGCGTAATGTCTGTTGCGCTGCCCCAGGCTGTGGTCCGATTCCCTGCCGTGGTCCTGGTCCCGTCATGTCTGTTTGGGGCTTTCCTTGACCACGGGGGTGGTTAATCTGTTCACCCCCGCCGGGAATCCACTGTGGTGAATCGGGACCGTGTAATGTCTGAAATCACCCTGAGGGTATTTTCAGACGTTACGAGATCACGCTCAACCACAGTGAACCACGGTCAATTCCGCGGCGGGGCCAAAGTGGCCTGCATGTCTGTTCGGCGGCCGCCAGATGTTCACTACAGTCAATACCCACATGGGGTCAATATCAACCACGCTTCCGGAGCTCCGGCCCGGACCATCTCCGAAAGCGTAGTCAAAGAGATTCCCAACGGGAAACAAAAAAAGTAATGTCTGAACGGCAACCACCGGCCAGAACCAAAGATAATGATTCCTAGCCAGGGACAAAGCACGCAGCGTCGCTGCCAGGCAACCAGCAACAACACAGACCACGGAGGGAGATTTAAAAGGCACACAACAGCAGCCGGGCGACGAGCCGCCCCGGTGCCTTCCGGGTGCTTTGACCACAGCCCGGCCCAGGATCGGCGTAATGTCTGTTGCGCTGCCCCAGGCTGTGGTCCGATTCCCTGCCGTGGTCCTGGTCCCGTCATGTCTGTTTGGGGCTTTCCTTGACCACGGGGGTGGTTAATCTGTTCACCCCCACCGGGAATCCACTGTGGTGAATCGGGACCGTGTAATGTCTGAAATCACCCTGAGGGTATTTTCAGACGTTACGAGATCACGCTCAACCACAGTGAACCACGGTCAATTCCGCGGCGGGGCCAAAGTGGCCTGCATGTCTGTTCGGCGGCCGCCAGATGTTCACTACAGTCAATACCCACATGGGGTCAATATCAACCACGCTTCCGGAGCTCCGGCCCGGACCATCTCCGAAAGCGTAGTCAAAGAGATTCCCAACGGGAAACAAAAAAAGTAATGTCTGAACGGCAACCACCGGCCAGAACCAAAGATAATGATTCCTAGCCAGGGACAAAGCACGCAGCGTCGCTGCCAGGCAACCAGCAACAACACAGACCACGGAGGGAGATTTAAAAGGCACACAACAGCAGCCGGGCGACGAGCCGCCCCGGTGCCTTCCGGGTGCTTTGACCACAGCCCGGCCCAGGATCGGCGTAATGTCTGTTGCGCTGCCCCAGGCTGTGGTCCGATTCCCTGCCGTGGTCCTGGTCCCGTCATGTCTGTTTGGGGCTTTCCTTGACCACGGGGGTGGTTAATCTGTTCACCCCCACCGGGAATCCACTGTGGTGAATCGGGACCGTGTAATGTCTGAAATCACCCTGAGGGTATTTTCAGANGGAGACAGCACAGGAGGGGGTGGGGGAGCCGGGGGTCCCGCTGAACCTGGAGGTGTTGGGAGAGAGACAGCACCAGCAGCAGCCAGCACAGGACGCCCCGGGGACGGCAGCTGCGGCGGCGGAGGCACCCCGCAAACGGGTAATGGGGAGCAAGGGCAAGGGGAACAGGGGGCAAAGGGGGGCCAGAGGTACGGGCACACAGCCCCCGGGGGGGGCGCCCTGCGAGGCCGTCCCGACCTCTAACGAATCGCGACCCCTCCCCCACCCCGTCTCCCGCAGACAAGGAAAACGGCCCGGGCGGGCACCTCCCCCGGAGCACACCGGGCCAGCCCGGCCGGAGGTGCAGCAGGAAGGCGTGGAGGAGGAGGAGGAGGAGGAGGGAGAAGACCCAACGCGGAGAGGAGGGAGGAAGGCATACCACCGAGGGGGCCAGTGGGGACACAAGGAGACCAGGGACTTCATTCGGATATGGGGGACCCTCGAGTACCAACTGGAGCTCACCCTCAACCAGCGCAACGAGCAGGTTTACCGGGACATAGTGCAGGACATGGAGGCGGCGGGGCACACCCGGACAGTGGCCCAGTACTGGTCTAAGGCAAAAGAGCTGAGGAGGGGGTACAAGGCGATCAGGGACAATATCAGGAGGTCTGGGCATGGAGCCCAGACAGCCCCGTACTATGATGCCCTCGACCGCTTCCTCCACACGAAGGGGTCCATAGTGGCCCCGCGACTGGTTGGAAGCGCGGTGGAGCAGGGAACATGTGGAGGTACCCCCTCCCCTCGCCACGCCCCCAGGGCCCCGGACCCACAGGAAGACCGGCCCGGGGTGCTCCATTTCCTACAGCCCCACCCCCCGGACAGCAGCCCGGAGACCGACACGGGCCAGGTCGGCCAGGACGAGTCAGAGACAGGGACCCGAACCACGCACAGCCAGGGGGCCCCGGGGGAGCGCTCCCACACCGAGGGCTTGGCCTCGGACGACTCCGCGGCAGGTACAGATGGTAAGTACCCACCCCACGGGGGAAGAGGCCTCATGCCCACGGGCCCATGAGCCATTGGGGGGGGACCGCTTGGGCCGGGAGAGGCCCAGCCAGAGACCTGGGGCCCCCATGGCAGGCGGGAGGGAGGCCCAGCCACAGGGCGCGCAACAGCACCCCACCACACTGATAAACGCCCCCCCCCCCGTCTCCCATAGGCCGCGGACCGCCCCGGGACAGCACCTAGGACAGAAAGGAAGCAGCCACCGAGAAGCCCCCGCAGGCGCAGGGAGGAGCAGGCGGAGGACAT
>QEPC01008869.1:2424113-2489171 GCA_003113815.1 Sphenodon punctatus
GCGAGGCCACCGTCCCTGTGTGCTGCTGCTCCGGCTGTGTCACTGGGCCCCCTCTGGGCCGCTCTTCTCCTTCCTGGGTTGCTTGTGTGCCCCGGGGGTCCGGGGCCTCAGGACTGCCCCTCCTGAACTCCTTCACTGATGGGGCCACCCATCCTTGGACCTGCTGTGCTGGACTGCCTCTCCTGGCTGCCGTTCCTTTGCCCCTCCGTGGGATGCCTTGACTGCATGTGCCTCCTGGGCCCTTCCCGGCCGGTTTCCTGTGACATCTGGCCGCCCGCTGTGGCATTCGCCCGAGCTGCAGGGCCCCCCCTTTCCGGGACTATGTGTTTGCTGTGGGGGGTGCCCGTGGGGACAGTTCTGCTGCGGGGTGTGCTGTACCTGGTTGCCGGTGTCCTGCCCTGCCCGTGTCCGTTCCTCCCCTCCTCCCAGTCCCGCATCGCGCCTTCCCCCCCCCCGCGGAGCCCGGCCTGCCTTCCCTGCTGTCTGGTCGCCCTTGTCCCCCCCCTTCCCTGTCTTTGCTATCCTCCGTGCGTGTGTGGGGGGGGGGGATTGGGCCGGCATGTGCTGTTGCTCTGGGTGCCCCCAAGTGTGTGCGTGTGTGTGTGTGCTTGCTGTGTGCGGAACCTGTGCGTTTGATCTCCGTCTCCCTTTCCCCCTTCCCTTCCCGTTTCTCTGGTGTGGGCGTTCCCTTTGGTGCCTTATGGCTTCGTATGCCCTCAGGCGGCCATGTCTGTGTCCCACCCCTCCCCGGGGGATTCTGGGTGTGCTTGCCATGGCTGGGTATTGGCGTAACGTCTGTTGCGCTGCCCCAGTCTGTGATCTGGCGGCTTGATTCCCATCCGTGGTCCGGGCCCCGTCACATCTGTTCGGGGCTTTTTTTGGCCCCGGGGGGTGGTTGATGTCTTCACCCCCACCGGGAATCCACTGTGGTGAACCGGCAGCCCGTAACGTCTGAAATCACCCTAAGTTTCCACAACGATCCAACCTGGTGCAGAAATGAACAGTGGGTTTTACATTCACGGATATGGATTTGGGCAGCTCTCCAAATAATATGCACAACAGAAACAGAAATTCATATAACCAAACAAGCAAAAACACCCCAAAAAATGCCCATCTGTTTTTTCAGCTGTTTGGTTACTTAATCTTGGTTACTGCACACGCATAGTATCCAAACAACTGAAACTAACCTAGAAAACTGAAAGACAGTCAATGAGTTATCTGTCCAGATATGGTTATGTGGCTATAAAATTATGTGGTTCAAATTGAGCAAAACAAGATACAATGCTCATGGTAAATGTTTGTGTGAGACCTAAGCCAAAACATACATAGGTGAAAGTGAATGAAAATGAAATGAAAGAGGCTACAAACATAAACCCAACAGTGTGAGACACCCAGAATTAGGATCAGTATTAGAAGAAAGCCTACAGCCCTTTCAAACAGGGCTAATTTCTTCTCTCATACATAAAAAATAAAAATTACCCATTCCTGTTTCCATTTCACCATCAGTGGCTACGAAAATCTAACTTGCCTGAGGTGGTTACCTGTCTATCCACTACTATCAAGTTATGGAACTCCCTCTCCCTGTATGTTTGTCTGAGCCCGAGACTCCTTGCCTTCTGGAGGCTGTGCAAGACTTTTTTATTTGGCTGGGAATGGGATAAAGACTTTGGGGAGATTTGGGATGAAGGATTTTAGTTAATAAATAAATAATGTATTATTTTGATTTTGTGTGTTGTAACTGGTCCTGAACCCTTGGGGTAGGGCGCAATAGTTAAATTTAAATAAATAAATTCTAAACAAAAAAGAATCTGAAACACCAGCCTGGAAAACTATATATTTGAAATGTAACAGAAGCTATTCAGATTCCACTGTACCTGTCCACAAGTAAGTGCTGTATAGCGAGCTGTACAGCAAGATAAACGCCAATATTTGTACAGTGATGACTCTCTCTTTAATAGTGAAATTCCACATCACCATCCCAACGCAGGCAACAAACTGGAAGGAGGGGAAAGCAGCAATAATTTTGGTATTAAAACATACAATATTAGAAAAAACCACACACACACAATTACCAGCTTCCCATTAATCGTAGGCCCTTTTCAAACGGATGCCCCCCCCCCCCGCCCACGTGTGTGGGTGGGAGGTGTCCGTTTGAACGACACAGCAGGTGCGGGGGGATGGGTGGGCATCCATGCGAATGCCGTGGGTGCGTGCACGCTCTACCTACCTCCACCCAACACCTACGCACGGAGCAATGGGCGCCAATGCCGGATGCTACCGTGCATGGAGATGGGTGGAGGTGGGTGGGTGGGTGTCCATGGGAATGCACCCGCACACACACATTGTGCTGCCCACCCATCTCCCCATGCAACTGCGTCCATTAGAAAAGGGTCATACTCCAAGACATGGTGGGCAGAGTGCCAAGCTCCACCTGGTGGGTAGCCATCATTTAAAAATGCTGCATTTTCGGATTTCTGTAGGATGAAAAATACTAACTAAATGCTTAAAACTCCAGGCCCAATATGCTTAAAATAGAAAAAAATAGGGGAAAAAAATACATTCTGAAAAATCCACTTTAATTTTTCATAAGAGATCCCTGTTTCTGAAACAGGATTTTTAAAAGTAATAATTCCAAATAATGATATCCAACATAATGAGATTATAAAATGTAAGATATCTTTCTCCTCCTCTGTTGAATATCTATAAATTAATCCCTATAAAGCAATCATTTAAAAAGCTTATTTCTAAAGATTTTTATGTTCTATGTGGTACTGACCTGAGCAATGAGTAAATTTGTTGTTAGCCTATGAGGAAGTTGCTTGTATTTCTTACTCAAAAGAATAATAGCAAGAGACCAGATCTGAAATACAGAGAAAGACAGAAACTTAAATTTAAACCTCTTAAAAATTAAAACACATACTTGGGTTTATATGCGTTAAGCACACATTTATTTCCTTTCCTTTAATTAATGCTCATACCTTTAAAGGGTAATAATTAAGTCTGTGGCTAATGGTAAGAAAAAATATTTTTGACTGGCTACGCTCCATGCCTGAGGAAGGGCCCTCTGTGCTCTGAAAGCTTGCTTATTTCCACCACCAGTCGTTTGTCCACTAAAATATATTATTCAAACCACTTTGCTTCCCTCTCTGTCACTGTCTTGGGACCAACACGGCAACCACACCATCTCTCTGTGGTAAGATGTTCAGATTATCTTGGGCTAAAGCAATACTGCAAATTCACAGTAACATTCAGGAAAATTCACAAGCATATTTGTAAGAGTCAACTTGCTAGGAGGAACCCAAGCTTTTTGTTTCCCTTTCACTGGTGGTCAGACTGTAATCTCTGCACTGACAGCAAAAGGGACTAGAAAGCGGATACAGCACTTGCTAGAGACTCATGATCAAAAGGGAAACCCTGGGTACTGAGGAGCAAAACAACGACAGCACCTTCTGCAAGCCAATACTTACCAGAGAAACAAGGCAGACAATGCTTATATCAAAGCTAACATTCTGAATTGCCAATGCCAATGGTTTTGGATCCATAGATGGAATGGTTAATAGCCAGGCAGAAACATACATGATCGGAGCAGAGACAAAAGTGCTTATCACCATACCTGAGGTTATCTGCAAACAAAAATCAAGAGACAGACAATGAAGAAAGCATCACGTCTATATTTCAAGGATCTTGATTTAGAAAACATATCATGGGCAAAATTCTTCTCTGGAAATAAATACTCTATGCAACTCCAGCAAAGTCAGTAAGGTTGCATGGGGCATGGAAGAGTGGCATGGGGGGGGGGGGAGGGTCTGAGTTTAGGAAACCTATCTTTTTTAGATAATAAAGTAGTTAAAAGTCACATAACAAACTGCTTCTGAAGTTTATGGGTCTCTTTCTAAAATCATTCACCTGCATGATTAGAGCACACTCGTATTTCAATCATTGCACTGGCTCCAAAACAGGATCAGGATCGCACAGTGATTTCTCTCTTCACAGTTTAGTCTCTCAACCCCTCTCTGTGATGCTTTGTATTTGGAATCAAGAGACAGCAAAAAAATATTGTTGTGCAGATGTGTATGCTGACAGTCAAATTCAAGCATGATGAAATCCTGGATATTTTATAAACTACTCCCAGTTTGGTTTGCCCTGGTTTCTTCACCTTTGGAATTTACAAAGTAGTCAATGTATGGGCTGTAAACACAACACAGCTCCATGCATTTTAAAAGAGATGTTGTCATGACTGGAAAGCACAACATTTAGCCTCTATCCCTTTAATTTTTTTGCCAAAGAAAATATTTTCAGAGTCATGTTTATAGCCACACACAATAGGGCTTTATTCTAAAATATGCCAAAAGGATTCCCAAATGGCTGCAAAAGAAATATGTAAGCAGGGGCAGCAGCTTCACCTAAAGGTTCACCCCCAGAATCTTAAGTAAACCATACAGGACCCTACGCACAGAGTTCAACGCTGTGCCAAAGAGAAAACTCATCTTCTCCTGAACTGTAGGACTTTCCCCCAACCCCACATCAACAAGTTGTCCAAGAACAATCTATGGACAGTGCCTGCAAGGACATGGCTATATTTATGAAATACTTCCTCTGCTTAATATTTGTATTTTTAAATCCAATATGTAAGTTGGATCAGTTCCAGTTGGATAAGATTATGGAACAATTTCATATATTTTTACTATAACATTTAACAGAGGGAGAGTAGATTTGTGGGAGGTGACCTAACTGTGCCTCCACTGCAGTCAGCAATTAAAAACATCTCCTTTTTATTTCTACAGAAGCAAAGTCAGGTTAACACCCAGCACTTTTTAAGACCCTACCTTACGCATTGTGAGTTTCGAGTGCACATATTTTCCCTAGTCTACACTAATCTAGAGAAAAAAACTGAAGTACGTAAAAATCTGAAATATACAAACACTTGAAACAGAAAGCAGGGAGAAAGATTCAACATGGCTTAATTATTAACTCCGAAACATAGCAAGACAAGGACTATATATAGTCTGATCTCCGGAGAGCAGAGAGCGCCAGATGTGTCCATGTTATGAAGAGATAACGTTTACACAAATTCTTTGTTTACTGAACACTAAAACATGTGTAAAATTAGAGCAGGTTTTCAAGGTGTTAGGAACATACAATTTCTACTTCCATATTAAACTGGGTTGCAAATATAGCCACGCCAGGTGCTGCTGGGAAGACTCCATAGAGAAATGCATAGTTTGATAAGCTAGTGTGGTTGACTGAGCTGTCATTCTGGTCCAACAATTCCACCATTTCTCTGCAAAGAAGTGGCATCAGTAGTCTGAAAAGAAGGGGGGAAATAAACACAGATTACTCAGGAAGTGACCGTTCCGGTGCTATCTCCTGTCTCAAATGAGGAACCTAGGGAATTTTAAGTCATAAATGTATATTCATAAAATATAAACCTCAACAAAAACTGTCAGTTTAAGTAACCTGCTAAACACCTACTAATTTTCATAGAAAAACAAGTATCCTAAGTAAACTAAAAGCTTTCAATCTTTAAAACATAATTTACCCTGGTTTGAGTCCTGTGAAGTCTTATCCTAGTTCACTATAAGTCATAATGTGGCCCACATTCCTGATTAAACTCAGTTTAAAGGTAGAAAGAAACCCCTCCTCTGTACTATAACTATTGTACAGTGCCAAGTACATTGCTTGTGCTATATGAATAAAATAATAATAATATTTTAAAAACGTGTCTGGCAGACAAAACTGACCACATAAAAATAACTGTCCTAGTATGATTTTGGGGCTGATATGCCAGAGATGTAAATGACAGCATACGCCTATCCGTTTCCAAATAGTCCACAGAGCAATAAAGTCATTGGGAGCTTTGGAAAAGAAATTACACACTTTACTCTGTGAGCAATTACCCATATTTTGGTATCTTGTGTGGACGGCAAGTAGGAAGTGTGCAAATAACTCAAGTAGAATCAATGCCCATCCAACACCACCTTCTAAAATCAGAGAAGTTAAAAATGAAAGACACTGAAAAAAATGCTATATATGGTACAGAGATTTAGAATCTTTTTTATGGCAATATAAACCTAATTTCATTAAATACTTCCCATTTGACTCTGCCCGCCAGATATTACTGCGGGTGGTATCAGGGCTCACCCTGGATCATGGCAGGATTTAGTCCACGCTATGACCTGGGCTCCCTGCCAAGTCACAGCACAGGCTAAACACTGCCACGGCCAGGGAAAGCCATCCCCAAACCGGGGTAGAGCAGGCCGTCACGTGTGATGGCCTGCTCTACTTGACTCTGGTCTGGGCCTGGAGTTTTTCCAGGCGTGCGCAGCAGCCTCATAGGCTGCCATGCCCACCTGGCAAGGAAGTGGACAGGCCGCGCTGACCTGGGCTGCTGACATGTCTGTTCGGCGGCCAGGCCAGATCCTGCCCGAGGTGAGGGCCCTCACCCTAGGCAGGATCAAAGTGTGATGGCACATTGCACCATCATGTTTGAAAACACCCAATGGCAAAAGTCTCATTGCCTGATTTTTCAGAGATGAGGTGCAGTCCTCTACAATTAAAGTCAATCTTTATTTCAATATCTAAAGTCAGCCTACTAACTTTATATTTAGGTACCCAAATTTGAAAGAAAACAAGAAAAAGATTTATGCTTTAACCAAAGGATGCACAAAAAAAATCATCGGTTTCTTCTATGTTGTCTTTATGCATCTTAATTAATAATTGTGCAGTAGCTCATGCATATTAGCTTTTTTTTCTTCACCAGACCCAAGCTCTGCTTCAGATGGAAGCTTATTCTTCTGTGAACTATATCAAAGTAAAAATGATACTCTGAAGTGAATTCTAGCTTAGTTGCAAGCAAAGAAAGAACAGGTCATGCATAAGAACATACTTTCATCTCCTCAGGACAGTGCAATTTCAGAGCTTATTTCACAGGCAAGTCTACTAAGCTCGTGAGAATGCCATTTCTCACATTCAGAACACAGATTTGTAAAAACTTCTAAAGTTTAGTAGGAATAAAAGTGTGGATGGGTTTGTTTTTCTCCCCAAAGTTATTATTTTGCAGTACCGGAAACTAAACTCGTTCGCGTTTCATTTTCATCATCTTTGTTGATCAAAGGTTACTTTTTAAAATAAAATAATTTTTAAAAAACCTACGAGCTCAGTCGGTTAAAATTATAAATTTATCAATAGTCAATCTCACACTACTTGTCACAGAGATAAGGATATTTTTCAAGTTTAAGTTATACTTGTGTCATCTCCAAATGACTTCAAAATATTAAGACTTACACAGAATATGGACTCACATAAATAGAACAAATAAAAGTTTAAAACTTACAGTTTAGCTGTGATGAGAAGAATCAGAGCAACAAATGTACCCTTTGTCAGTTTCTTTATTTGTCCCACCATAGTGAGTCCCAGATAAAAAAGTGCTGAGCCAGAAAATGAACTGGCTAGTCCATCAAGGAAGTTTTCAAGATACTCAGGAACCTTTTGGCCAAGAATAAAGTTTGCAACAATTCCTATGAAGACCATAAATACGATTGGGTTCTGCAACACATGAAGGAGCCCCAGTCCGACTATCTTGATTTTACTGTGCGACGGACTGCGATTTTCTCTCCACTTCTGGATTTCACAGAAGATAAATCCTATGGGGTTTAGCATCATGAGAGATATTGGAGCCACCAGGTAAATGTATTGGAGATATTCTGGGTAAGTGGTTTGATATAAAGCTTCGACTACAAAATAAGAAATGGAAAAATGGTCATGGTCAGTGCCTTTATTAAGATGACATTATTTTATATTAAAATGCCTTATTTGTATTCTCAAAAATACAGAAATATATTTTATTGAATCAGGTAAGAGCCTTACAGATTAATGTTTAGAATTAAAATAGTAATGGAAAAGCGATTTCATATTTCCATACTGGCTCCTTTTTCAAAGGCATGGTAACGATATAAAGTAAAGCCTGGTTATATGCCATTGGGCTACTTACATAAAGAAATTAATGAAAAAACAGTAATGAACAGCCAATGACTAAATATTTTATTTAATTATGTGAGCATCTTGAAGAACAGATCTAGGATGGTTCTGGTAAAGCTGTATAACACCAGAACAGTAATCGCATATCTTCTATTTTACACTACAATAGAGTCTTGCCAAGCCCAATTTTGTCTATAAAAGTTCAACTTAACAGAAATTCACCTTATGTACAGTTAAATAAATGGAGCAGTATAAGTCTGTACCAGGGAGGCTTATGCCTCCTCTGCTCCAAGTGGCTTGAAGCTGCTGAGCACTGGCCCTTTAAGAGTGCTGCAGACAGTGGCGCTGAGACAGGCGGTGCAGGGATTTAAACCCGCTGGGAAGGCAACCTGGAGAAGCCACTGATCAGGAGCGACTGGAAGGCCAGAAATTGACCACCATGCTTCTCACAGCTGAGAGGAGCTGGGAAAGATGTGGATGCTGGAATTCTGCAATCGGGGCATGGACAAAGAAGTCGGAAGACACCGAAACCAGAACTGTAACAGCGGAGCCGCCTGGAAAGTGACTCGCCCAGAAGGGGCTTCAATTGTTGTGAGCCTGAATTGAGGCTGTGGAGTCAGAACACAGTTGTGTCCGTGCCTGGAGCCCACGCAGGGGCAAGGACCAAGACTTTGTAGGGCTAGAAAGCCCAGGACTAAGATTGAGGTTGAGAGCCTTGCGCAGGTCTAAAGTGTAAGCCCGGTGTGGGCTAGGACTGGGGTTATAAAAGGGCTTGTGTGCCCACAGAGGTTTACGGTTAAATATAAAGTGATGGAAATTAACCCCTCTGTGTCAGACGAGTTTGTGCCTGTGTCACGTAATATTGCCATTCAAGAGCACTCCTGTTCCTGGCATTCACCTAAACAGCAGAGAACAGAAGAGGTTCTACATCTGCCTGAACTGCAAGCCCCACACTAGACTTCAAGCTTGCAAAGCAATGTGAAGTGCTTCTGATCAGGAAGGCTTGCAAAGCAGGCAGGGAATGGGGAGCACTGCTGCATTGTAAGCTAGGAGGGTATATGCTACAGTATTTTAGCCATATACTGCCAAGCAACCATTAATACACACAAAAGCACTGGTATTTTTAACTGGTGGGCATACGCTACACAACCATAAAAATTTGAATATCAGGCAATATTCAGGGTACATAATCTGGCTTATCCAACTGAAGAAACAATAGTTTTGTTAGACATGGGGCAGGGGATAACATTATGTTGAATCCCTTGCCAGTTATCTGCCAGTCTTTAACCATGGAAGAGAAACTTTTTAGGGAAGGTTACTTAACAGGTAGTGGCTCCGCAGCTGCAGGGGCATCTGGACAGCATCAATTTTCTAGATCCTTCGCAGTCCGGCTTTTGTCTGGGTTATAGCACGGTGACTGCACTTGTGGCTTTGGTTGATGACCTTTGCCGTGAGTTAGATCAGGGTTGATCGACCCTGCAGATCGGTCGGCTGCATTGGATATTGTTGATCATGAGATGCTGGTGACCCGTTTGCGGGACCAAGACAGAGTGGGGGCAGGATCATTCCACTACTTTCTGACCGGGAGAACTCAGCAGGTGGTGCTGGGGGATTGTTCATCCTCTCCCCGGGGCCTCTCATGTGGAGTCCTGCAAGGTTCTATTCTGTCCCCTCTCCTGTTCAATGTGTATATGCAGCCATTGGGCAAGGTCGTGAGAGAATTTGGCATTTGATATAATCAATATGCTGATGACACCCAACTCTATCTCTCCTTTTCATCCAATCCAGACCCGGCAGTCTCAGTGCTTACTTGGTGTCGGTCAGCTGTGGGGGACTGGCTGAGGGCGAGCCGGCTGAAACTGGAGGTGATGCTGGTGGGTAGGGCAGTGGGAGTGGCATCCCCCATCAATGATGGAGTTTGCCCTCCACTGGTCCCCCAGGTTCATAGTCTGGGAGTGCTCCTCAATTTCCAGCTCCACCTGGATGTCCAAGTGGGGGCCGTAGTGAGGAGCGCATTTCGTCAGCTTCATCTGGTGAGGCGGCTTCAGTTGTATGTCTCAGACTCCAATCTGGCCACCATCATCCATGCTTTTATCACCTCTAGACTGGACTATTGTAACACACTCTACATGAGGCTGCCCTTGGTGATTGTTTGGAGACTGCAGCTAGGGCAGAATGCGTCAGCCCATCTCTTGACTAGGATGGGTCGCTGTGAGCACATTACACCAGTGCTCCGTTTGCTGCAATAGCTGCCTATGGTCTTCCGGGCTGGATTCAAGGTGCTGGTGCTTACCTATAAAGCTCTATACAACCTGTGGGACCGCCTCACACTACTGGGCTCTGGATCAGCCCCTGTGGTCATCTGGGAGCACCCTTCTTGAGGTCGCCCAGGTTGTTTGAGGGGCAACTATGGAGAGGGCGTTCTTGGTGGCTGCACCCAGGCTGCCCTTCAAGCAGAGGCCCGGACGGCCCCGGACCTCTCCTCCTTTTGACGACTATGCAAGACCTGGCTGTTCCATCAGGCTTTTGGCAAGAGAGATTGGTGAACGGAGGGGGGATGAGGAATAGGGTGGTAGGGGTTTTAAATGTATTTTCTTTGATTTCCCCATTTTTACTGTTAACACTTGATTTTTATTATTATATTTTACATTTTGTATTGAATATTTTAATTTTTTAATTGTTAGACGCTTGAAGCCACCTTGGGTGGGCAAGGCGGAATATAATTTTTTATATAAATACATAAATAATCAGAAATAAGAGTTATGCATGTGCAACTTACGTGGATTCCACTGTACTTAGCATTTGAGATTAAAGCTTTGCTGCACATTCCAGATCACAGAAGTGTCAGTAAAGACTAAAAGCAGTTTGTACAAGTCTGATCTGCAGACCATTTTTCCAATCTTGCAAGTATTTTAGGTCTCTTTGGAATGCATCATGCTGTACTAATGCCCACTTTTGTGGCACTCAGTGTCACAATTTCAAAAATAAAGTATTCTTTAAAGTAAAAGTAATCTTTCAAAATAATTAGCTCAAAATAAGTCAGGCTCTTATTCTGGGATTACTCAGGCCAGGTAGAGGGATTCAAGAGGAATGAAGTCTGTTTCAGACCTTGCTAACAATCTGGTTTTGTGACATGGGGAAATCACTTAGGGCTTGATCCTAAGGGGACCTGAGCACCTGCAGTTCTCATCAAGTTCTGAAGATCACGGCTATTAACATCTTTGTGACCCAATGCACCCATCTAAAATGGTGTAGTACAGGAGTGGGCAAAGTTACCAAACCCAAGAGCAGCATACCAAAATTATCATTCCACCAAGAGCCACAATACACATTTCATTGATCGCAGATTCCCCCAACCCTGGGGATGGGACAGTGTAACAGTGTAACTTCCCACAAATAAGCTCGAGGTGGCTTATTTGTAAGCCTCCTCGACCTGCTTGATTGCTGGAGAGGTGGGGTATAAAAATTTGTAATAAACAAACAAACAAACACCCCTCCCTACTCTCTCTGCCTGGCTCCCAGGCAGTCTGCTGTGTTTGGACAGCGGCAATAGGAGCACTGGGCATGTGCCCCCCACCCCCCAGCCCCTGGGGAAAATTGTAGTTTGACACTCTTGCTCCTGAGAGAGTGCCATGTGGCATGCTCCCCAAGCAGCCACTTCTGGCGAGAGCTGCAGAAGAGCAAGGGGTGTCAGATAACTGACAACCTCAAAATTTTGTTGCTGTTACGTTATGGTTTTTTTGTGTTTTTTTTAAATTAAGCCCTTCATTACTTATACACCCCACCCCAAACAAGAATAAGATGGCCAAAACAGTTTGTGTAAAACCCGCCAACACATCTCTAACGTTATCATCACCCCCACAGTACATCGCTGGCGCTATATAAGCTAACAACAACAAACAACAACAGGGAAAAACCATTCAAACTACAACAGATCTACACATGCCAATTGCAACATGTGGTGCGCTTCGTTCAGTGCACTAAATGCCTCCATTGAAACTATGCTGGTGAAACCAATCAAGCCTTTTACATAAACGAATGAACTCGCACAGAAAAAAAGATTATGAACAAAGACACTGCATCAACTGTTGGTGTTCACTTCTGAGAGTGACCGCTCCTTTCTGATCTCTCAGTCTTTGTCCTGAAAGGGAATCCGTACAACACCCTGAAAAAGACAGGTGTGGGAACTAAATTCAGAATTGTAATGGATACCAAAAGCAATGGACTAAATAAAGTTTTGGGCTTCATAAGTCACTCTTGAAATATATAAGTAACAGCCTAATGTTAACACTTCTGACTGCTATTTTTTCCTTCATTGAAATGTTTTGAAATGGTAATTACTTTTCCTCCAAGTTTTTCCTGCAACCCCTTCCAAGTGCTTGCTTTTCTGTATATACCTAGCCTGCATTTATCATTTTATTGTTTTCCCCTTATTAATAATGATTTTTTTCTCTAACAGCTCCCTTCTAAGGCCATTTTCGCACAGGCGCTCCCCCTTCCCCGCACATGTGTGTGCGCGTGTGTGTGGGGGGTGCCCATGAGAATGCTGCGGCGGGCCCAGGGGGATGAGTGGGCTCCCATGGGAACACCGCAGGCAATGGGTGGGGGTGCGTGTGCACGCCCCCTACCTCCCCCATCACCCGCACAGGGAGCAACAGGTGCCAATGCCGGTTGCTCCGTGCATGGAGATGGGTGTGTGCCCATGGGAACAGCCGCACACCCACCTTCACCTGCTGCCGGCGCACACCCATCCCCCCACCCACTGTAGCACGTGTGAAAAGGGCCTAAGCGATTGCTATTCTATATATACACCTGTGCTACATTTATTCACTCTGTAGTCCTGACTTTTGAGGGAAGCAAAGTGGTTCAAATGATCTCTTTTATTAGACAAACTGCTGGTGGTGGAAATAAGCAAGCTTTCGGGCGGCACAGGGCCTTCCTCAGGCATGTAGCATAGCCAGTCAAAATATATATATGAACTGAGCAAATACAGCCAGGGCAGTATATAAAGAAGCAGGAGAGGGTGCGGTAGATGAGATACAGTGACTAGTGGGGGGTGGGTTGATAGGACGAAGAGGATCAGACATCGAAAAGCAAAGGTTTAAATAACAGGGCTGTTAAGGTTATGTAGAAAAGGGAAACTGTGTGGCCCGAAAGCTTGCTTATTTCCACCAACAGCAGCTGGTCGAATAACAGATCATTCAAACCACTTTGCTTCCCTCTCTGTCACTTGGGACCAACATGGCAACCACACAATCGTCCTGACTTTTCACACGCTAGCCTGTGTTGTACACTCTCACCAACAAAAGTTAGTCCATAGCACAGTCTTGGATGCCATTTTTAAAAATGTGTGTGCGCATTCCTCTGACTGTTCAGCACCAGCATAAGTCCCATTGAGGTGAACTGAGCTGGTGCCAGTGCTAAACAGCCCGAGGATGATTATGTTAATAGCAAAACAGTTTCCATGCCCAAGACGAAAATAGCCAAGTACAAGGTCGTGTCATGAAACCAGGTTTTTGGTTTTGTTTTTTTCAAAAGGAGACCATGCAAAACAAGCACTGCTCTTCAACTTTTAAAATTCTCTCTGACATCTAATAGAAAGGCTAGATGTGTTAGTCTGAGATAAGGGAGCACCTTATGTGAGTTCCAGACAGCCTATCTACCTCTCCAAGGCCACGCAGTTGGCCTCTAGATATTGTTTGGAGGCTCCACCTTCTTTAACAGCTTTTGGTTAGTTGCTGTCAAAAGGCACAGTCACACAAAACAAATGCCTGGGGAAACCACAGAACATACACAACACATGCATTTACTGTGGTAGCTGTACTTTCCCTCGGGAAGTACCAGGATGGTCAGCAATAGCACTTACTGCTAGGCTCTTCTGGGAATTTCTTTCCCTAAATATCAGCTGTGGGGAAAAGCCCAAAGTCAGGGCCCCACCTGTTCCCTGACAATGGCAGGCAGCAAGGATCCCCAGGCTAATATGCTACATTTTGCTGTGACAGAATCAAGGTGTAGAGGGAGGGGGCAGGCAGAAGGCAGAGCAAGTTGTGCTGGTGGCAACTACTCTGGAGCAACTCGTCTCTATGAACGGTTGTTACCTGCCATCAGGAATAGCTCTCCCACATGAAGTTACTAAAGAGTAGGAGGGAAAAAGAACTCTGGTACTCTGTCCCTCCCAGCCTCGATTTGTTAGGCTCACTGGGTGCTTTTACAGGGACAGCAGAGCATCCACAGCTTGGCTCCGTCTCACACCTGGGCTGCCTGTTCATCTAAGACGTGTGGCCAGATGTGCAGATAGAACAGAGGCGGAGCAGGTGCTGCCTGTTCTGCACCAGTCCCACTTGCGGTGCTCTGGAACATCCCAGAGTACCGCCAGCAGAGTGGACAGGCCACATCGGAAGACCCAGTTGGAGGCGGAGCAGCTGTCCATCTGCTTGGTGGAAGGCTCTGCTCTATAGTGTTGCGGGCAGCAGCCTAGAGTATCAGGCGATCCAGCTTTATGGTGTGGGGGGAGGGAGCATCATGTGGGCGGACTGTGGCACTGTCGGGACTGTGTAAAAGGCACAGTTGGGGCTGGACGCTGGAGACATGGGGCTGGCTGGCTGGCCGCCCCTGGAGCAGGTCTGGGAGTGGCCACTGGCCAGCCCCAAGTCTGTCTGAAGACACCCATTGTCTTCTGTGAAAAATCCAGCACCTGACTCTGTAATTCGAACTTTCCTCACACAACAAAAGTAGCTTAAAATTGACACCATTCCTGCCAGCTTCCCTATTACCACAAGGTTCTGGACAGAAGCAGCCAACTTTAATTTCACACACTATTCCTGCACTGAGAAATGTTTAGAAAGAGTATGGTTGCTGTGTTGGCCTCAAAATGTCAGCAAAACAGGAAAAGATGCAGTGGTTCTCAAACATTTTTGAACGGTATCCCTCCTCCACTTGTCTATCCTAGATGAGGCTCCTGCCCCCACACATCTGGTTTCTCTTCCCACCCTCCTATCACTTCCCTTCCCTCTCCCCCTTGTTCCTTGAATCTCTCTCCCCCTTGCCACACCATTATTTTGGAGATTCTCCTTTAGCTCAGTGAATATGTGGAGCTCACTGTTTGCCAGCTGAGGTCCTTCTCGTGCGTCCCTGAGAACACCTTCTGTGAACCCCAATTTGAGAACTTGGGGTCAAGAGGATATTTTTATTGGACCAACGTTTGCTGGGGAAGAGTACGCAAGCTTTGGAGCTACACAGAACAACTTCTAATGCAAGAAAGAAGGTTTCTGTGCAGCCCAAAAATGTGCATGCTCTCAGCCAGGACATTTTTTAACATATAAAAACCAGTGGGGAAAATCCCTGCTATGTAGCGTGCAATACACCTTAACTGTTAGAGTGCTCCCGCGCTCTAATACTCCTCTGATTGGACCAGCTTTTGCTGGTGAGAGCAAAGCATTTTTAAAGGAATTTTCACAGGTGAGGATGGAACTCAAAAGGGCACTTTATCTCACATTCAGAAACATTAACAGCAGATTTAATAAAAGCAGACAGAAATTCCCCATCAGTAACTGTCCTTCCAAACAGATACACACTGGATAAAAACAGACACATCATCAATCTTGTGCTGTACAATGGGGCTTTCTGTAGCCCTTTATTAAGTTTCGTTTTGGTGTGCCTCTAGTATTTGAAATGAATATACTGAGCATTCATCAGCAGAAATCTGCTTTTAATGCTTCTGAATGTGGGATAAAGTGCCCTTTTGAGTTCCATCCTCAACATTGAAAATTTCTTTAAAAATGCTGTGCTCTCATCAGCAAAAGCTGGTCCAAGCAGAGTATTATCAGAGTACGGGAGCGCTCTTATAGTTAAGGCGTGTTGCATGCTACATTATAATGCCCCAACATTCTATTTGCTATAAAATTGGCAAGATCAAAGTTAGGATAGTGACATTTCTAGCGGAGGATCACTGGGGTAAGCGGTTCATGCTTTGCAAATTTCAACAAATCAGCCAAAAAATAGCCACGTTATCACAGCTTAAAAACTGCTCTTTGAGGGCTGTTTTTTCTCCCAGTCCGACTGTCTCGATCTGGGCAGGGTTGTAAAGTGCCATGTACACTGCTGGCGCTATATAAATGTTTGTTAATAAATAATAATAATAACCTTCCCTAAAAAGGGAAGATTAGAGACAGGACGGTAGCTGGCGAGTGTGTCCACATTCAAAGATAATTTCTTCAGCAGGGGGCGCACCACAGCCTCCTTGAGGCTGGATGATAACCTCCCCTGCCGAAGGCATGCATTAACCACTCTCTCCAGCACCGTCCTCAATATCTCCCCTGGAGGCTTTCACCAGCCAGGACTGGTGAAACTGGTGGGGGTTTTGTGTGACTTTTTATTGTTGATGATTTTATGAGTATTATTGTGTTTTTATGATATTGTAAGATGCCGTAGGCACGAGGGGGCAGTCAATAAATTTGACAAAATAAATTAAAAATAAATAAATACATAAATAAGTTGTAAAATATTGAGAAACTACACATTAACAAGTATTATTGCTATAGGGTTTTAAGAGGTTACTGTGATTCTGAAATTTAATCCTTTTATTCTTAGGTTCGTAAGGGTCTACCAATATACAATGTGCTTCTAAACAGGTTCATGAAAGCAGCTACACTGGCTTTCACCTGACAGGTCTCACCTGAGATTGTAATGCTAGAAGGTAAATTGCTTCTGCTCTGCACTGTCTTTGGGTCACTTGTTACCCAAACTAATAAGTGCATACCAACTAGTTCTTCCATCATATGGGATAAGATTTGCCTGTGCTCCAGTGAAGCCTCCAGGGTCATGCTGAAGATTAATTTGGCTCATGAAACCCTTTTGCTGAACCAGGAGAGCATGCTGTTTCTTTTGCTGTTCAGATGTTGAGCTGTATTATTTCTGCTTGACTCGGGCCTACGCTATGACACCTTTAATGCTTGCCATTTAACAAAAACTGGCCAGTTTTTATTTTGGGAAATTTATTCAGAAAGACGATGATTGATAAAGAAGAAGAAAAAAATCTTTAATATTAGATGGCCATAATTCCCTGCCCATCCATTTCCCTTTGTCTGCTCTTCTTCTGAATGGAGAGGACTGACTTCTGGATATTTTTTTCCTCTATTATGTGTCATGGATGGGACACAAAGGAGATGATAAAAGGATTACCAGGATTTATCTCTGAAAGATATTAATGCCTTTTCATGTTGTTCCTAGGAAGGAAGTGGAAGAGCAGACCTAAAATGTTTAAAGTTAGTCCTAGTTGAAATCCTATTAAAATCACATCTGTTGTCTAAGGAGGCCGCTAGGAATTTGATAGTTAGATCAGATCAATCCCTGGTAATTAAATTCAAGGGTAGCTGAGCCCTGGGAAATGCTTCCATTAGGAGAGCAATAAGGGTGTTTTTAAAATGAGATGGCCCCATGGACCCCACCATCCACATGGGGGAGTGTTCATATGAATTTGGTGCATGGGGGTGTGTGCTCCCATAACCCATGCTCCATCCACGCAAAAGGGAACTCCAGAAAAATCTGGAGTGCCCCATGCGGGAATGGGGTGGGAAATGCGTGGATGGGGTGGCTATGCATGGGGTCGCTCATTTGAAGCACTCTCCCATGCACGATGCCCCCACTCCCACCCCATGCACTGACTATGGATTCCCCACTTCAACTGTCATTTAAAAACACTCCAAGATGATTAAGGGACTGGAAGACCAGTCATATGAAGAGAGAGTGAAAGAATTGGCTATGTTTAGCCTGGAGAAAAGAAGACTATTGGGAGGAGGGAGGGCATGATAGCACGTTTAAATATCTAAAAGGATTCCACAAAAATGATGGTGAACATATGTTCTCTGCTGCCATAGAAAATAGAACAAGAGGGAATGGGCTTAAGTTGTTGCAACTCAGATTTCGGTTAATTAGGAAAAATTTCCTACCTGTAAGAACTGTTGGACAATGGGATAAGAGAGCTTATGGGATCTCCTTCCTTGGATGTTTTCAAAACCTAACTGGACAAGCATCTGTCTGTAGTGATGTAGACAGAGGATATCCATCCATCTTTGGGAGCAGGGGTTTGGATTAGATAACCCTGGAGGTCCCTTCCAGACCTTTGTTCTATTATTCCATATCCCACAGTACCCAACCTTGCAAGATGCTGGTTATCTTCAGCATTTATTATTTTCAGTGGGAACTGGGGCCACTGAGCACCTCAGGTGATCAGATCCTATGTTCCGGCCTTGACAAAGTCAAGTTACCAGGGACATTAGTGGAGATTTTCTTCTGTCAGGGACTGACAGAAGAGGGTTTTTTTGTTGCCATCATTCCATCTGTGAAGTCGCGCCCAGCTGAGCTTTTCTGGGTGGTACAGGGGCTGGTCAGTCCGGCCTCCCTCCGCCTGGTTCCAGAGTCATCTTCTGCTCACTATGATTTGTTTGCTGACTTTTTTGCAGAAAAAAAAAAAAAAACCAGTCCAGATTCACAGCGGGTTTGATGCTTCAGTTATGACAGTACAACAGCCAGAGGTAATGGAAGCCCCGTCCTGTCCTGTCCTGTGGGATCAGTTTCAGTGTGCCTTGCCTGCTGATGCTGGTGATGCTCTTGGGTCTGTCCGCGCCACCCATTATGAACTTGACCCAGGCCCGTCCTGGCCAGTTAAGGCCAGTCAGGAGACATTGGTGCCACTGCTGGCGGGGGTAGTCAATGCCTCCGTTCGGGAGGGCAGGGTGCCGAGTTGTTTGAAGAAGGCGGTGGTTCAGCCCCTGCTCAAGAAACCATCTCTTGACATTGATACCCTAGCCAGTTATCGGCCAGTCTTATTAAGCGTGTGGTGGCACGGCAACTCTAGGAGCATTTAGCTAGGATCGGTTTCTTAGATCCCTCGCAGTCCGGCTTTCATCCGGGTTATGGCACCGAGACTGCGCTTGTGGCCTTGGTCGATGACCTCTCCCGAGCATCAGACCAGGGTCATTCGACCCTTTTGGTATTATCAGATCTGTTGGCTGCATTTGATCACGAGCTGTTGGTGGCTCGCCTGTGGGACTGGGGCGGGCAGTAGTGTTCTTGAGTGGTGCCACTCTTTCCTGGCCGAAAGAACTCAGCTTGTGATCTTGGGTGTTTTTTCATCATCTCCTTGGGATCTCACATGTGGGGTCCCACAGGGATCAACAGTGTCCCCACTTCTGTTCAACGTATATATGCAGCCGTTGGGGGGAGGTCATTAGGGGGTATGGTGTGAAGTGTCATCAATAGCTGATGACATCCAACTATACCTCTCTTTTTCATCGGACTCAGGCCCAGAAGTCTTGTTGCTTACCCGGTGCTTGTCAGCTGTGGGGAATTGGATGCGGGTGAGTCGACAAACTGAACCCCGACAGGACGGAGGTGATGGTTGTGGGTAAAGCAGGGAGTGGGAGGGCCCCTATCATTGATGGGGTCCGTCCCCCCTTGGTGGCTCAAGTCTGCAGTCTGGGGGTGCTCCTGGACCCGGAGCTTTGCCTGGATGCCCAGGTGATCGCTGTGGTGAAAGGAGCATTTAGCCAATTACATCTGGTGCGTCAGCTGAAGCCATATATCTCAGATGTGGATCTTGCCACAATCATCCATGCTTTTATTACCTCGAGGCTAGATTATTGCAACGCGCTCTATGTGGGGCTACCCTTGGTGACGGCCTGGAGGTTGCAGCTAGTGCAGAATGTGGTGGCCTGTCTCTTGGTTGGGACGGGCTGGTGAGAGCACATAACACCTGTGCTCCGTTCTCTGCACTGGCTGCCAGTGATGTACCGGGCCCAATTCAAGATGTTGGTGCTTACCTTTAAAGCCCTAAACAGCCTTGGCCCGACAACCTCAGAGCCTGCCTCAACCCCCGGGTTCTGGATCGGCCCCTGTAGTCATCGGGGACTGCCCTCCTGCGGGTCCCCCGAGTGTCTCGGGTGTTGACCATGCGGAGGGCGTTCTCGGTGGCTGCACCACATCTGTGGAATGCCCTCCCATCGGAGGTCCGTCTGTCTGCAGACCTTCCCTCTTTTTGTAGACAACGTAAGACCTGGCTGTTCCGCCTGGGCTTTGCGGAGGGGGAAGGGAAGGGTGGGTGGGTTGTTAAATGGGGTATTATTGCTGCTTTTATGTATTATCGTTTTAAATTGTTTTTAGATGTTTTATGTGTTTTATTTTGTACGCCACCCCGAGCTGCCTGTGGCAAGAGGGGTCGGCATAAAGACTGAATAAAAAAAATCAATAATCCATCGCCCACTAAATGCCTCCCCAAATAAAAACGCTTTCCAGTGCTTGCTGTTTGAAGGAAGTAACAACCTTCTAAACTGAAGGGAGCAGCACTTCCATCTTAGCCTCTCCTAAGCCCTGCTCCCATAGTGGTTATGCTGCGGTAGGACAAATTTTCTCAATTGCATTTTATTAAACAAAAAACTTGGATATTCCATAGAAAAAGCATGGAAATTGCAAGTTAAGGCTTCTGCCTTAACTTCCATGCCATGTTAGTAGTAAAGACATTGTACAGTCTCACATATTGTGCTCACTTACAACTTAGGCTCCATGCACCCACACTTTGCCTTTGTCTTTCAGCCCCAATTCTCTTCCTCTGCAGTTTGGGGGCAGCAGTGAAGCTGGGGACAGGAAGGCATGAGCTGGCCCCTCACCCCTTCCGTTTCCACTTTAAGGGTGATTTCAGAAGTGACATGGTGAATGTCCACCACAGTCAACCTCAGTCAAACGTGGGTGGTGGTGAAAGCGCCGTGCATGTCTGTTTGCTCGCATCCGGATGTTCACCACAGTCAAACGTGGCCCGGGGTGAAGCTAACTACGCTTCGTGAGGTCCAGAAGTGTGGTGAATGGTCACCACGGCAGGGGTGAATGAAAAGTAACTTCTGAACGAAAACCCGCAGCCGCGGTGGAAGGAATTGACCCCAGCCGCGGTGCATTATGGGGCTCGAACCGCAGTCCACGTCTCCACTGCATGTCTGTTGTGTTTCCCCAGCCCATGTTCTCTCTGATTGCCCCCGGGCGGTGGTCACGATCCTGTCACTTCTGTTGGGGCCGCATGTGTCACCACAGCCCGCGGTGAATCCATTCACACCAGGGTGGGATTCACTGTGGTGAATTGGAACGCGTCACTTCTAAAATCACCCTAAGAAGGAGAGACCTTAGCAGTCCTGACTCCCACCCCCTCCCTCTGTAATTTACTTGGTCCCAACCCTTTAACAGAGAACGCAGGACTCCTGGCTTCCAGCCTCTCTGCCCCACTCTA
Organism: Sphenodon punctatus; assembly: GCA_003113815.1. Lineage (NCBI taxonomy): Eukaryota > Metazoa > Chordata > Lepidosauria > Sphenodontia > Sphenodontidae > Sphenodon > Sphenodon punctatus. The sequence continues at coordinate 2,445,361 of QEPC01008869.1, forward strand.
ATCTAGTAGGCTGCACTTCCTTCACAGGCATCTCAATAGTCTTGGTTCCCAGCCTCTTCTCCTCTCCCCTGCTCTCAACCTTGTAACAGACAACCCAGAAGTCCTGGGTCCAAGTCACCCCTCTAACCCTGTAGCCCCTACTCCCCTCACAGAGATTTCAAAAGTCCTGGGAAATACAATTTTTATCTGTATGTGTCATATGGAACAGAAGTGTGTGTGTGTGTGTGTGTGTGTGTGTGAGAGAGAGAGAGAGAGAGAAAATGGACACACAAAAAACCAGGCGAGGAAGTGGAACAACAGGGAGAGAGGTTATTGGGAGTCAAAGGATAGTGAGTCAGCTATGGCAAGTGAGTTAAATGTTAGGACTCTGCCCCCTGGTATCCCACCAGTCTTCTGAATCAGTTATTTCACTCAGAACCCTGTTGTTGTAACTATTTCTAATTCCTCCTGTCATTCCACTCACTTACTTACTTGATCCTGCACACTCTTTGTAACCAGCTTCACTGTGCTCTGGAAGGGCAGTAGGGACTAGTGTGTAAGAGGGAAGGTCACGAACCATTAGTCAGCTGTCCCATTTTCCCCAACCAAAATGAAAGGATAGAGAGAAAGGAGACAGTTAGGGGCCAGCTCACACCCTCCTGTCCCCAGCTTCAGTGTTGCCCCCAACCTGCAGAGGAAGAGAATTTATTATTATTATTATTATTAAACATTTATAAAGCGCCAGTAACAACCTGGCGCTGTACAGAACATATAATCAGCTGCGGTCCCTACCTGTGGCTTACAATCTAAAAGACAAGGAGGGGGAGACAAGGAGAGGGGACAGCGGGAGAGACATGGGAGAAGACAAACAAACATTCAGGCGGATGCGAAGTCTCAGGTGCGTGTACTTGGCTTGGTTACAAGGTGGTCGGTAGCAGCAGTCAGCAGAGGAGGGCTGACAGTAAGAGCAAGGGGAAAGACTAGAGGGCATTGGGAAAGGCAGCATGGAAAAGGTGGGTCTTGAGGAGGGATTTGAAGGAGCGGAGGGAGGAGGCGAGGCGGATGTCGGCAGGGAGGGAGTTCCAGGCATGCGGGGCAGCGAGGGAGAAGGGACGAAGGCGGTTGGGCGAGCAGGAGAAGCGAGGGAGAGCGAGGGAGGGGACAGCGGAAGAGCGGAGAGCGCGCGCAGGAGCGCGTAGGGCGATTAGGTCCGAGAGGTAAGGGGGAGCTTGGTCATGGAGCGATTTGAACGTGAAAACCAGGAGTTTGAACAGGATACGTTCAGGAAGGGGGAGCCAGTGAAGGGAGAGGAGGAGAGGCGTCACATGGTCGAAGCGACGGGCAGAGTGAATGACCTTGGCGGCAGAGTTTTGGATCGCCACAAGGGGGGACAGGTGGGAGCGAGGGAGGCCAGCAAGGAGGAGGTTGCAGTAGTCGAGGCGAGAGATAACCATGGCATGAACAAGGATTTTGGCCGAGGAGACAGATAGAAAGGGGCGAATGCGGGCAATGTTGAGGAGAGCGAATCGGCAGGATTTGGCCACAGAGTCAATGTAAGGTTTAAAGGAGAGGTGCGTGTCAAAAATGAAGCCCAAGCTGCGGGCACGGAGAACAGGACGGATGGTGACCCCATCAATGCAGACGGTCAGGTCAGAGGGAGAGGAGGGGGATGGAGGAAAAATGAGGAGTTCAGTCTTGGCCATGTTCAGTTTGAGTTGGCGTCGGGACATCCAGGCGGAGATATCAGAGAGGCAGTCGACGAGGCGTGAGCGGACAGAGGAGGAGAGAGAGGGGGTAGAGAGATAGAGTTGGGTGTCATCAGCATAGAGATGGTATTGGAACCCGTGGGAGGCAATAATTTCACCAAGGGACCGGGTGTAGATAGAGAAGAGGAGAGGGCCAAGGACAGAACCTTGGGGAACCCCAACCGAGAGGGGAAGGGAGGGGGAGGTCGACTCGGGGAGGGAGACATTAAAGGAGCGGTCAGAGAGGTAGGAGGAGAACCAGTCAAAGACAGAGCCACGGAAGCCCAAAGAGTAAAGCGAGTCCAAGAGGAGCGAGTGGTCGACAGTGTCAAAGGCAGCAGAGAGGTCAAGGAGGACAAGAACGGAGTAGTGGCGCTTCGATTTAGCGACAAGTAGATCATTGGTGATCTTGGCCAGGGCAGTTTCAGTAGAGTGGAGGGGGCGGAAGCCGGACTGGAGAGGGTCCAGGGAGGAGTTGGCAGAGAGGAGGTTCAGGCAGCGGGAGTAGACGACACGTTCCAGGAGCTTCGAAGCAAAGGGAAGGAGGGAGACCGGCCGGTAACTAGAGGGATCGAAAGGGTCCAGGGTAGGCTTTTTGAGGATGGGGGAGACAGTGGCATGTTTGAAGGCAGAGGGGAAGGAGCCTGTGGAAAGGGAGAGATTGACGACATGCAGAAGGGGGGGAGCGACAGTGGGAGCAATAGAGGTCAGGAGGCGGGAGGGGATCGGGTCAAGGGGGCAGGTGGAGGGGTTGGATGAAGAGAGAAGAGCAGAGATTTCCTGGAGAGAGGCAGGAGGGAAGGATGCGAGGAGGGAGGGGGGCGGGGGGCGGAAGAGGGCGGGAGGCAATATCCCGACGGATCTTGTCAATCTTGGAGGTGAAGAACGATGCAAGATCCTGAGCAGCAAGGGAAGAGGGCGGAGGAGGGCAGGGGGGTTTGAGAAGGGAGTCGAAAGTAGAGAAAAGGCGGCGAGGGTCGCGGGAGAAAGATTCGATCCTAGAGGCATAATAGCGCTGCCTAGCTAGGGAGATAGCCGAGGAGAGGGAGGAGAGGGAGAATTTGTAATGGAGGAAGTCAGGGAGGGAGCGGGATTTGCGCCAGAGGCGTTCGGCAGCCCGGGCGCAGGAGCGGAGGTAGCGGATGGCAGGGGTAAGCCAGGGGCGGGGGTCGAGGGGGCGGACGGGGCGAGCAGAGGGGGGGGCAAGAGAGTCAAGGGTCGAGGAGAGAGAAGCGTTGAGAGCAGAGACAGCAGAGTCAGGGGAGGAGGAGGCGAAAACGGGGGGGAGAAGGGGGGAAAGATGTGCGGCAAACTCCGAGGGAGTAAGGGCCTGCATATTGCGGAAGGGGCGCATAGAGGGGGAGGCGGAGGGGGGTCGGTGGGAAAGGCTGAAGGAGCCGAGGAAGTGATCAGAACTAGGGAAGGGGTCAAAGGAGAGGTCAGTTAGAGAACAGTTTCGAGTGAAGACGAGGTCGAGGGAATGGCCGTCAGTATGAGTGGGGGAGTCGGTCCAGAGTCGGAGATTAAAGGAGGAAGCGAGAGAGAGAAAGCGGGAAACAGAGGGGGCGGAGGGCGTGTCAACGTGAATGTTGAAATCACCAAGGATAAGAGTGGGGATATCATCGGAGAGGAAGAAGGTGAGCCAGGATTCAAAGTCCGGGAGGAAAGAGGAGAGGGAACCCGGGGGGCGGTAGATGACAGCAACCCGAAGGTGTAGAGGGGAGTATAAGCGCACAGAGTGGGCCTCAAAGGAAGGGAAGGAGGAGGAGGGGGGAGGGGAGAGGGTTTTGAATTGGCAGTGCTTAGCAAGGAGCAAGCCCACACCACCACCCAGGCCCTCAGGGCGGGGGCGGTGAGAGAACGACAGGCCCCCGGAGGATAGAGCAGCCGGGGTAACAGAGTTGGAGGGCGTGATCCAGGTTTCCGTAAGAGCCAGGAGTTGAAAGGGGCGAGAGAGGAAGAGATCGTGGATGAAGGGAGCTTTAGCCACGGACGAGCGGCAGTTCCAGAGGGAGCAGGAAAAAGGCAATTGGTGTTTGGGAAGGCAGGGGATGCGGATGAGGTTGGGGGATGGGGTACGGACGGGTTTGGGCCTAGGGGGAATGGGTAATTGGGGCTGAAAGACAAAGGCAAAGTGTGGGTGCATGGAGCCTGAGTTGTAAGTGAGCACAATACGTGAGCCTGTGCAATGTCTTTACTGCTAACATGACACAGAAGTTAAGGTGGGAACCTTAACTTGCAATTTCCATGTTTTTTAGTGCATGACTGAATTTGCAAGAGCCTTAATTCTTCTTCTAAACCAGAGGGTTTTTACTATGGAATCATTTTACTACTTTGTCTCCTGTGTGAAAAATAAGCGATAGTACAAGAGCACCCAAAGATGGCATTACACCTAACTGCAATAATCCAGCCCATACAAACGTTTAACAAAATACAGAGAAATGACAATTTTGCAATACAGCAGATGTTAATAGCTGTAGTCCTTCCACTTGCCTGGGAAGACTTTCCACCTCCCAGAAAGCCCTGCACTGCACCCTGTGGGTAACATTAGTACTTTCATTGCAAAGTTTGGTTATAAAGCTATGAGATCCAATCAGTAGTCATTACTCACCATCTTGTGTGGCATAATTTATTCTTACATCAGACCATTTTGCTCTTCTTAGCTACTCCTAACTACTTCAGCATAGTGAAATGCGACATTAATCCTGCTGGCAGCGATTTGACTTCTGTCCAGTTTAGCAGGAGATAGTTAATCATTAGTTAGCGCTATTTAATGTGCCTGCCGTAAGGAAGGAAATACCACGTGAAAGGCATAATTAGCACATAATATGGCAGATTAGCTTTACTTCTCTACTATTCAGATTTGAGATTTGATATAAAAATTGAATTAATGTTGACCAATGTAAGTCTGAGACCAGCCTCTCTCTTTTACCTCTAACTAAGAACTGTTTGCTGGGTTAACTGCTTAGGAAAAGAACAAACATAAGATGGTTAATTGGTACCTCCAAAAAGGATTCCTTCCAATAGCAAATCAATCACCCATACAATGGGGGATTGCAAATGTAGGCAACCCTACCTTTAACAAAAAAAAAATATTAATAATAATTATTTTTTAAAAAAAAAATCAGTTATTTGGCAAAAGTAAGGATAGGATAGAAAGAACACACAGAAATCAATCATTTTAATTAAACTAGCAAATGACTTCATGGCTTAAATCGGTAATTAATAAGAGAGTGAAACTAAGTCTAAGTAAACACTTTTTAAAATGGGGGTGGGATGCCTAATTTTATAAATGTTCTCTTTTAAGATTAGAAGGACCAGGCTATAATTGAAGCAGCACAAGCAGGGTTCCCTGTTTCTTTCTTACAAAAAAGCAAATTTTGGTTAAACGTAAGGAAGAACTTCCTAATGGTAAGAGCTGTTCATCAGTGGAACAAATTGCCTAGGGAGGTGGAGGGCTCCCCTTCACTGGCAGTTTTCAAACAAATAGAGGCTGGACAGTCATCTATCGGAGATGCTGTCGCTGCGCATTTCCTGCACTGAGCAGAGGGTTCAACTAGATGACCTCTGAGGTACCTTCCAACTCTATGATTCTAAAAAACCTAAAGACATTTTGCTCAAAAAAAACAAGAACAAAAAACCCCTTGCACGACTAGATCAAACACCGCATTTTGTTTACGACTCACACAACCCTGTGTAGCAAGAATGACAGTAGTAATCAACAGTACAAGGATAATTTAGAGAGCCTAACTATGCCCTTCAAGTATCTTTTAATGAGGGGGTCTAGAAACCATAGGAATTTGCTTAGTAAACATTTTTTCTAGCCTGTGCCACCTTTAGAGATGATTAGCCTATTCTCCCCAGCTGAGCACTGGGCACCAGGGAATGCCAACAGCAATGCAGAGAGCTTATCCGTTACCAGTCTCATGAAGGTCTTACAACATGCACTATGATAATTAGTATCTCAGCATAGATGCAACCTGAAAACATGGAGGGTTTATGAACAGAGAAAAACGTACTACAGGAAAAAGTAGTTTTATAATGAGCCTCTCATTTCTGCTGAATATTCCAAACCAATTTTGTGGCTACTTGCTGAATTTCTACAGATCTTCTGATGCAAGAATGAAGAATGCCTCCACCTTTTTCATGAGCAAAGGTTGAAATTTAGACATTTACTTAAAAAGTCACTGAAAACAAATATTACTGTGGCACCATGAAATAAATGTATTTATTTCTCAAATTTCTACCCCGCCCCTCCTAAAACAGCTCAGGGCGGGGTAAATAAGACTCTACAAAAAGTAAGCCTAGTGTGGGCCCTGTATTAGTGCTAGGAATTATTTTACCTCCTTTACCTAAAAGTATTTGTTCATAACAGATTATGGGGGGGGGGGGGGAATAACAGCTTTTGTTGTGCATTTGAAAGCACTGTGTATATTTAATTACACTTTTCCTACAGGCAGTCATTTTTTTCTGTGTACATCTGTCACAGAACAGTAGGAAAAAGAGAACGACAAAGAAAAATTAAAATGCGATTTTAAAACCACAAAATTTAGCAACGACAGACAAACAGCTACAATTCCTTTAAAAATGCTTTTATCACCATTTAAAAAAAACACACAATATGACTAGAGTTGGCAGTGATCTTTTAGGTAGCTGCTGTAACAGACAGACATAACAGTTCCTGTGGCTCTGTACAAAAACTTCTACTGAAATCCATCATTACCTTTTAATATGTTACGTTAAAATGTTTTCTGTTCATAATTTTCCTGTGGACCGGGTACATTAACTGAAATATGTGGTATGACTTGTGCAATCCAGTCTTCTTACTGGTATATTTAGAGCCAAGGTATCTTCCCTCAAGCTTCCTTCCAACTCTAAGATTCTATAAAGAGACTGGACAGCCATCTGTCCGGGATATTGGAGCTGTAACTGTCCTGCATCCAAGCAGGGAGTTGGACTAGACGACCCTCAAGGTCACTATTCTATGACAGGGTGATTTCAGACGTGACGAATCCAAGATTCACCACGCCTGAACCACACTCAAACACGACCCGTGTCGGACTGTGGTGAACGTCTTGTTTGCTACCCACCAGATGTTCACCACAGTCAAACGCGGGACGCATTTGCATTCACCACACTTCTGGACCCGAGGACGCGAGCAGGTCCAGAAGTGTGGTGAATGGCCACCACGGCAGGGGTGAATGAAACTTAACTTCTGTTCACTCACCCCTGCCGGTGGTGGAATCCATTCCCCCCTGAACGCGGTGGCGAGTGCGGCCGGATTGGCCGCTCACGCTGCCTGTCCGGCGAGGGGAGGGCCATTGTGGAATGCAGGGGGCAGGGCCGTGCAGTAGCACGCTGCGCCGTGGGGCCACAAAAGACGTTACGGTGGGCCCAATTCACCGCGGGCCGTGGTTCGCCGATCCCCGCGGCCCAGGGTGAAGCGGCGCACGTCTGTTGGCGCACCCCTTCACCCCAGGCTGTGGTGCGAACCACCCCACGGCCCGTGGTGAACGGGGCCCGGCGTAACGTCTGAACTCACCCACAGTCTCTTGTAGATAATTTTTCACATCTGGCTAAAAACCATGTTAGAAAAGCAGCAGCAAAAAAACAAGGCTACCAAAAAGAGGGAAAGAGGGGGCAAAATAGGATGGATTGAATGGGGGGCTGGGAGAAGACCATAGTTGAATTTTTTATGTTAAAAAAAATCTAAAGAGTAGACTTGCAAAAAAAAAAAAGGGACACTAAAATCCAATTTCTGAAATAAATATGTGGGTTTGTTGTGGGTTTTTTTTTTTTTTAGAAACAATCTGCTAAAATGGGGTTTTATTGTGTACACCGGCTTCAAGAAGTCCAGATGTCCATCTCAGTTCTTCCCTCCTTACCTTTAAAGAGCACTTGACTTATTTGTTCTCCAGGTGCTTTTAAGATCTACTGGTGATTCCCCTTAAATGTGTTTTCTGCTCCCATTTTACCTTCCCCTTTTAAATGGTTTTAAAATGGATTTGTATTTTAAACAGTTTTTTTATTTTTATCATACATTGTGAAGCGTTCTGTGTGCCACTGATGGGAAGGTGCTAGAGAAATAAAATTATTATTATTAAATGGAGATACATGAAACTTTACCAAACACACAGTAAAATCTTGTATTATTATTATTATTATTTTATAGATTTTTATCCCGCCCCATCCTGCAATGCAGCTCGGGGCGGCTAACAACAATAAAATCATTAAAACAATTTAAAATACAAATATAAAATATACAATAAAACAGGGCATAGTCCAATAGTAGATAAATAAATACATTGGTGGGGGATTAAAAAATCACACACCCCCACCCTCCCTCCCAAAGGCCTGGGCAAACAGCCAGGTCTTACAGTTCCGCCGAAATGTCAAAAGGCTTGGGGCCAGGCGAGCTTCCTCCGGAAGGGAGTTCCACAGCCGCGGCCCTACCACCGAGAATGCCCGCTCCATCGTGGCCCCCCGCTTAACACGGGGGACCTCCAGGAGGGCACCCCCGGCAGACCGCAGGAGCCGTTCCGGGGCGCGAAGGGCGAGGCGGTCCCTAAGGTAAAATCTTGTATACAACTAAGTAATAGTTTTCCCAAAAGTGATCATTGGTATTTACTGCCGAATACACCCTATAACTAAACCAAACAACTGTGACTTCCTCGTATTTGCCGTTACATAAAAAAAAAAAATATTTTAAATTTTTAAAACCCCACCAACATTTGGGTAGGTGAAGCTGAATTCTGCTTTGAACAGATTTAAATCTTTCTGATCAGACTTCAAAATAGGTAGGCACACTATATGGTCTCCTCCTGCAAGACCAGGAGTGGCCAGCCCCATAACTCTTGAGTCACATAAGGCTTATAGCTTGGCACTGACAATTCCACACCAGCCCAAAAGTGTGCATCACTTCAGCTTGCTTATGTTACAGAGCATGTGGTATTAGTTGGTTTGGATAAAGCCACTTTCCTGAGTTGCCACTACACAGTGACTGCTTACACAGGGAGAGGACATCAAAATTAACAAATGCATGCAAATAGCAGTTACATGCTACAAATGGATACTTACTACTGTGTTTATTAAGAGAAGTTTAAAGCTTTATAAATCTGTGAACTATTATTATTGTTTGGCCTCCTAAACGTAGCTGAATGTATATATGATACAGGTCTCACAGAGAAATCTATTATAGTGGCTTGCATCTTAATCTGAATTTAGAAGCAGTTCATAGCAACAGTCTGGACACACACAAGTTAGATACACACTATATAGATACTGAAATGTTATATAATGTATCAATGTTTAAGATGCAATTACTGGATATTAAAAGCCTGAAAACTTAGTAATGTGTATTGGAAAATCAGCACATTTGTAAATGAAGCTGTAAAAACCCTTAACTGGGAACTTTATTTTGTAATCCTCAGGACGGTTTTGTAGTACTGCAAATCATCAAGAGTAAACAACTAAGGTTATAAAGATGAGCACTTTTATCCGTTAAAAACCAAGACTGAAACTACAAGCTAATTACATGTTGTTGAAGAGCTAATGGATGGCGCCAGCTTTAGATCAATACCTACTTGAGGTGGATGTGAACCTAAGGGCCATCCAGTCAACAACACCGAAATCATAATAACAGCTGCACTAGCAAATTCATTTGTTTGTCAAGGACCATTCTACATAGCCTAAGATTTCCATGCAACAGAATGTAAAATATCTGATTTAGAAGCACAAGAGCAGAAAGCTGTACGAGTACTATGGATACCAAATACATTCAAATAATGCAAATTGTGCAAACATGTAAGTCTTCTTACCTATTGGATACCCCAGTGCAAAGTCATTGCTTTGTGTGGCAAAAATGGGAAAGAGTCCAGCTTTGCTAAAACGCCTCTCAGGACTGGCCACCAGCAACGTCAAAGTGCAGACTAAGAAGAAAACAGATGCTTTGGCAACCAGAATGCTATAAAGGAAGGACCAGTTCACGTTGGAAAAGTTAAGCACTACCATATTTTTAAACAGTAAAGCTGGGAGTGCAAAGCGTGACACAAAACTTCCTAGTCCTTTGGCCTGAGTTGATGTGATGATGTTGGCTCTTCCAGCTATATATCCACAAAGGATTATGCCAAAACACTGTAACAGGGCTGGAAAAAGACTGCTTATTGACATAGAAGGAGAACTGCTGCTGGTGTAATTGAATGGGTGGCCCAGGTAATTAGACATATTGACTGAAGAAGAGAGATTCCTTGCACTGAAGTGTGTGAAACTGTCCATTTTCTTTCACCATCTGTTTTGATAGTAGAGTATGTGATGTTTTGATCTGTAAAAACAAAAGGAGAAAGGAACATGGTTATTCAGTTAGTCTGAGTAGGTATTTGTCTCATTTATTATTTTAAATATAGTTTAGTGGTTGTGTTGGTCCAAACGTAAGAGGTGGAGAAAAAAGTAATTCAGATGGTATCACTTATTGGACCAAATACTGTTGGTGAGTGTGTGCAAGCTTTTGGACTACATTGGGCCTTTCTCCTCAGGCATATTATTATTATTATTATTAACAAACATTTATATAGCGCCAGCAGCGTACCTGGCACTTTACAAAGTAATAAAATAGACAGGGTCCCTGCCCCTAGGGCTTACAATCTTAGAGACAGGAGCTGGGGGAGAGACTTAGGAAGGGGAACAGAGGGAGAGACAAGGGGTCTAACATTCATGAAGATGCGAGGTCTCAAGTGCACGTACTTGGCTTGGTTACGATGAGAATGACAGCAGGCAGGTCCATGTTGCAAGGATAAGGGTAAACCGATCGTAGGTATAGGAATAGTGGCTCAGCAGGATAAAGAGTCAGACAGAGCATATGTGGGTCAAAAGCTTGAGTAATCACACCAACAGTAGTTGGTCCAATAAAAGATACCATCTGAACTACTTTGGGTGTAGTCACATGCACTGCAGAGAGCCTGATCCTTGCACATGCCAAGCAGGCAAGCACAACCACCAGACTGCGGGGCCAGTGTGGAGAGCTGGGCAGACATTCGGCCAGTCGGCCCCCCTGCAGGGCAACCAGGTAAGCAGGCTTCTGTCGGAGCCCCCGGCCATGACGTGGCAACAGCATCTGCTGTTCCAAGCCCCGCTGCGGAGCTCACCGCAAGGCAGAAGGGGTCCTGGCACAAAGGCTGCCATGCCTCAGGCAGCCTTACCCCATTTGGGATAAGACTGCTACATAACATGTCCTTGGTCTTTTTCTGAGGACACATTGCACAGGAGCCAGAGGCTCAGCGGCAGTCAGCCACACGATGCACTGCATTGCGTGGTCTGCCTGCCCAGGGTGGATTAAGGCTGCCCAAGGTGCGGTAGCCTGCCCTAGGCATCTCATGTGGCTGCACCCTTGGTCTCCATCTCTAGTTATTTTAAAATGCATTTCCAAGCCCCTCCAAGAGCACTTCACCTGTGAGAAGGCCGGATGCCAAAAATATGCACACACAACCTACAGCTATGGAGAAAGCATGAAAAATAAAGATTGAAAGATCACTAGGGCTAGACTTCTCCACTCAGCTATTTCTCTTTTCTTTGGATAATGGCAAATGCACATAATCACTAGTCGAAGAACTAAAATATTAGCACAGAGTTCATATAGGTTCCAGATTTAAAAGTTTCAATTAAGATTTTGTATTCGAATGAGCTAAATATCAACTAATGAGCTGTGCCAATGCCAATATGTTGACAAGGCAGTTCTCGTTGCCCCATCTCAACAAAGATATAGTATAACCGGACCAGCTTCAGAGAAGGGCAACAACAATGATCAAGGGTATAGAACGGCTTCCATATGAAGAGAGGCTTGATAGGTCAGGGCTCTTCAGCTTGGAGGAGACACAACAGAGCTTACAAAATCAGGAGAAGTATAAAGCAAGTAAACAGGGACCCATTGTTTATCCTCCCAAACAATACTAGAATTAGAAGATACTCTATAAAACTAATTGGTAGCAGACAAATAAAAGGAAGTACTTTTTCACTCAATATATGTTAGCTTGTGGAACTTGTTGCCAAAAGACATTGTTAAGGCCAAGAGCAGAGTTGGGTTTAAACAGGAATTAGATAGGTTCATGGAGAAGAGGTCCATACGTGGCTATTAGTCAAGTTGACTAGGGGATGTAACCTCTGACTATCATGTTTCTCAATATGCCTAATAATTCTATTCTTTACAAGGATCTCCACCAATTTGCCCAATACAGATATCAGGCTCACTGGTCTGTAGTTTCCTGGGTCACCTCTGGGGCCTTTTAAAAAAATTAGCATCACATTTACAACCTTCCAATTCTCAGGCACAGAGGTTGTTTTTAGTCATAGGTCACATATTACCAGTAGTAATCAGGACCCCAAGCCAAATGCGGGTCTGTGATTTGCGGATTTCCCACAGAATCTGCCTCCCCACCGCAGAATCTCCTGCCCCGCTTCTCCCAGCACAGAATTTCCAACCTGTGCTGGGGAGCCACAGGGCAGACAATTCCATGGGGGAAGGAGGATGAAGAAACCCCAGGGCTTCGGCTTCCCCTCCACTGGCCAGACTGCATTGGGTGGGAGGGGCATATCACGGCTCGCCTCCCCCCTCCAAAACCTGGCAAATCAACGCACTTAGCAGCGGTGGCAGCTTCTTTGGACACTCTTCAGCCGCTCCTTCTAGCCGCTTCCTGGCCCCTTCCAATAGGGCCTCCCAGAGCAGCATGGCCAGATGACATTATCTGGCTGCATCGCTCTGGGAGGCTCTGTTGGAAGGGGCTGCAACCCACCACTCAGGGAGAACTTTAAAGACTTCACCAGATATGTAATCGACCCCTACTGCCTTTCCCCTTTTTAAAAGCCTTATGGCCTCAGCTACCTCCTCTGGTGTAATCGCATCCCAAACTGGTAAGTTAGCATCAGGTATAACATCAGGGGAATTTCATTTGCCCTCATAAGAACTGAACAGTTCCGTGAAATAACTTGTCCAAACAGACCCAGGTATCCTTGCACTTATAGTCGCAACTCTTTTTTTGCATGTTTTATTTACTATACTCCAGAAATCCTTCATGTCCTTTTTACTAACTGTATCCAACAGCTTCTTCCATTGAAGTTCATTATATAACTGGGTTTTTTTAAGATATCAGTACTTTATATACCTTCCTCATCTCCCTATAGTCCATACGGAATGCTGGGTTATGATATGCATGAAGTTTACAAGTCACTCTTCTCAAGGCATTTCTTGCCTTCTTACAGTCCATGTCCCACCACCCAGGTTTTTTCTTACCTAGATCTTTCTTATTCTCCGGAACAGAGGTCTCAGTTTGTTCTCGAACTGCAACCACAAAGAAAAAACCTGCCTCACTCCCTCAGAACTTCTTATCAAGTTGCCAAGCTCGGTGATCTCAGGTGTCTTAAGAAGAGCCAACACCTCTCCTTCAATGTTTTTGGACCAACGCACCGGGAAGCATAGTGGGGCTCCAGCTGTCATCACAATACCTGAATTTACAATGTTCTTATTACCTCTCATTGTAAGCTGCAAGGGAAAGTGATCACTTAGAAACTGTTCCCCAATTACAAATGAAATCGGGTCAGCCTCCAAGGTGGGGGAAGAGAAGCATATAATCTATCACGCTTCCTCCACCCAGGCCTATATAAATTAATCTCCCTGGGCTATCTCCTTCGATGTTTCCATTCAATATTTTTAATGCTAGTTCCAGAACAAGCTGGTAGAGCCTCCGTCCTCCCAAGTTTACCGCACTGTCTCTGGATATCCTGCCTTTGTTGTAATCAAACAGCATATCTTGAGCTGCCCCCAAATCTAGAGCCTGAAAGATATCCTCTGAGGTTGAGTCAATTCTGGCATTTAAATCACCTAGCAATAATAATCCATCCTCCGGGTACTCATCCTGATGGGTCAGAATGATCTCTCTCAGTTTTACCCAGAAGTTTTCCACCTGATTTTGTGGGGGGTTGTAAACATTAATTAACAAAAAGGGGTTGGGTTTTTAAAGCTAACTCTGTAGCCCTGTGTTTCAAGAAGCTAACTATCTGTTTCAAGAAGCTAACCCTGTAAGCTAGATTTTAAATTGCTGATCTATTGAGCTTTAGAATTTAAAACTGAAGCCTAGGTTTTTACTAAGCTAAGTCTTAAAAGCTAAGTCTTCAGTTTAAGAAACTAACACACTAGGGATTTAAGTAGGTAAACAGATTTAACTATTACAAGTACTGCCAGCAAGCAAGCAAAAAAATAAATAAATTTGGATACATGCCTGTTCTCACAACAACCAAACTCTCCTTACCTTGGCAACTCATTCAGTGAGGTGTGCACTCTCTCCCCATCCAGGAGCTCTCTGTGCTCCTACAGACATGACGGTTAAATACACCAGTGGCCAGCCTACACTCATAAAAGCTATCATACTGGGTCATGCCAATTGTCCATCCAGCCCAACCCTCTCCAACTGTGACGAACCTTGGATGCTTCCAAGAAGGTATTCAGACAGGCTGTATATGGGGTTTGCCCTTCCCTGTCTTTTGAGCCCAGTTCCTGGCACTCAGATGTTTCATCCTTGGCCAACATGACTATTAGCTATTTTAATTGGGTCACCATATCCATATGCTTGTTGACACACACAAAGAATTTTAATAGATTGGGTAAGGTATTATTTCGCTTCACAAAACCCATGTTGGCTCTTCCCTCTCATGTCATATTTGTTGATATACCAAAATAATTCTTCTGCTTACTATGATCTCTACCAATCTGGCTGGTACTCACCAGCCTGTAGTTTCCATGGCAACCTCTAACTTAACAAAATAATTTTTAAAAAGCATTATTTTAGCTACCTTGTAAGTTCTCTGGTACAGAGGTTGATTTCAGTGATAGACAATGCTGATAGTAGTTCTGAAATTTCATATCCAAGTTCCTTTAGAACTCTTGGGTGAATGTTATCTGGCCCTGGAGACTTATTACTTGCTAGTTTACCAATTTGTTCAAAAACCTCTTCTAAAGCCAGAATAGTTTGTGACAATTATTCAGCTTTTCCACCTTTTCTGTGCGAGTATCTCCCCTCCCCAACATTCTCTGCAGTGAAGGCTAATGCAAAGAATTCATTTAGCTTCTCTGCAATGGCATATTTTCCTCAAGTGCTCCTTTGACATCTTGATGATATGGCAGGCTTCTTGCTTTTGAACTACTTAAAGAGTTTTTTAACTTCAGATGTGTCAGTTTTGGCCATTTGCTCCTCAAATTCCTTTTTGGCCTGCCTTTTTAAAAAAATTAAATAAAAATTAACACGTCAAAGTTTATGCTTCTTCCACTTTTTAACTATCTTTTTGTATCTGATCTCCTCTTTTACTGTTTAACCATGTTAGTAAGGAGGACCAAACTAAAGCTTTTTCCATTCCCTCTACACTGTGCTCCCAATATTGCAAGCTGTGATGGAGTTGCAAATGTGCAAGTCCAACAGTGGGAGATTTTAAGAAAAATTACAGCACAGACAATGTCACAGAGAACTCTTCTTTCTCTTTCGCCCTATTTTCAGACTGAGGTAGAGAAGGTCTTTTTAACATTTGCAGTGATTGCATAAACAAAGTCAATGGGGAAAGGGGAGACACACACTTCATTCCTTGGGATCTACACTAAATGCATAAAAACAAAATTACCCAGTTTCTTTTTCTCCTGGTTGCAAAAGCAGCCTTCATGCTTAGAATACTTGCACACATTTGCAAAAACTGTATCAAATGGAGAGGGATCTCTCCCCCAACTTACTGGAACATCAATGCCTAGTTTAGATCACTTAAAGGCCGATGTAGTCAAAGCAAGTTTTCCATATCGGATTTAATTAAAAAGTACATTATACCATTAAGTGTACAGTACAAACAGACCAACCACTGTAGAGAACAAGATTCCTTACTGTCCCTGGTAATTATATTTTGTACTTTACTACACTGTTCATGAGGGTCAGTTCCTTAGAGAGTCAAATGTTTGGAAGTTGCTTCCATCGTACACCATGTGCATTTACTATATAGTTTATAAACTGAGACAGAAAAGGCCAATTAGGACAATCAGTCCACCAATGACTGATGCTATATATTAAAAATCTTCCAAGCAATGTGGACTTTATTACTTTCCTTGGGAAAAGAATATTTCTGCCAGGAATTTTTTCTTTCTGCTAATCAGTCTAATTCAAATTTCACTTACTGGTAGGGTGTCTCTCTACTTCCTTGGTGTTTTCAATTACTTCAGAATTTATGGGCTAATGAGTTTCCTCATTTGTTTAACTAATAGGCTTAATTAGCCTATTTGCATTTACCACTTTGGGGAAGTGGTGCTCAGAACTAAACGCATTATTCTAGGGTGTTTGAACACCTTCCTTTTCCAACCCACAAGATAACTACTTGCAATCCTTTTGCTACCCTATTCTCTACCCTGTTCAGGCCACCACTCGTGAACTAGATCCTTGCCCGTCCTCATTGATAAAATCTGCCAGAGACGTTGGGACCGGTGCTGGTGGGGGTGGTTACCACCTCCCTTTGGGAGGGGAAGAATGCCAGTCAGCCTCAAAGAGGCAATGGTTCAACCTCTCCTCAAGAAGCCATCTCTTGACGTTGATGTCCTGGCGAGTTATCATCCTTCTCTAACCTTCCCTTAGGGAAGGATATTGATCGGAAAGTGGTCAGTCAGCTGCAGGCACTGACTGCATCAGTTTTCTGGACCCTGTGCAGTCCTGCTTTCGTCCAGGTTACAATACAGAGACTGTGCTTGTGGCCTTGGTTGACAACCTCCTCGTATAGCTAGATAGTAGTCGTATGACCCTTCTGGTTCTGTGAGATCTATCAGTGGCATTTGATACCGTGAATCATGAGATGTTGGTGATGCCTCTGCGGGACTTGGTTGCGGTAGAGATGACATTTTTTGCAGTAGTTCCATTCTTATTTTGTGGACAGATCCCAGCAGGTGGTGCTCGGTGATTGTACATCATCGCCGAGGAACCTCCCGTGTGGGGTCCCGCAGGTCTCCATCTTGTCCCCACTCTTGTTCAACGTGTATATGAAACCGCTGGGGGAGGTGGTTTGCAGCTGGGAGGGTCCACTGTCATCAATATGTGGATGACACCCAGCTGTATTTGTCTTTTTCATCAGGCCCAGGGTCTGCGGTCTCCTTGCTGTCCTGGTGTCTGGTGGCGGTGGTGGGAGACTGGATGAGGTTGAGCTGGTTGAAGCTCAATCCCGACAAGACAAGGGTGATACTGGTTGGTGGTGTTAGTGATCTGGGTGAAGGCTTCGCCCCCCCATTATTGGGGGCATTTGTTCCCCTTTGGTTCCATCTGTGCGGAGCCTGGGGTGCTCGTGGATTCACAGTTGTGCCTGGATCTTCAGGTGTCAGCTGTGGCCAAGAACACCATTTGCCAACTGCATCTGGTGAGAAGGCTCCATCCATATGTCTCGAATTCTAATCTGGTAACTATTATTTATTTAAAGCATTTATCCATGAGTTTGTCATCTTGAGGTTGGACTATTGCAATGCACTCTACATACAGCTGCCCATGGTGACAGTCCGGAAGTTGCAGCTGGTGCAGAATGCAGCGGACCGGCTGCTTACAGGTACGGGCCGCAGAGAGCATCTTCAACCGGTGCTCCATGCTCTGCATTGGCTGCCTATTGTCTTCCGGGCCCAATTCAAGGTGCTAGTTTTAGCCTTTAAAACCTAGGCTCCACTTACCTGAAAAATTGCCTCACCCCCCATGTCCTGGGGCGGTCCCTGCAGTTATCCAGGGACAGCGTCATGGAGGTCCCGTGCTATCAGCAGGTCTGCACGGACAGGAGGGCATTCTCGGCGGCCACGCCATCACTATGGAATCCCCTCGCAGTGAAGGTTCATCTCAGCCCGGACCTGGCCTTTTGACGGAATTGTAAAACCTGGCTCTTCCACCAGGCATTTTGCGGGGGTGGGGGTGGGGGTGTCAATAGATTTTTAATTGAATTTTTATAACTGTTATAATGTTATATTTGTATTTATATTACTTTTTATTGTAAGCTGCCCCGGGATGCTAGAGGGGCGGGGTAGAAATTTAATAAAATTAATAAATAAATAATATCTCACAAATATATAATTAGCTTGCATTCCACCAAGCTGAATTTCATTGCTATTTTCTCCCCCACTTTTTCCTAACTAATTATTTGACATCGTTTTTCACAGAACAAAGCAGCACATGGTAAAAAGGGCCGATACACTTTCAGCTCTTTGTGGACTCAAACATTCCTAAGCAAAAGACCCTCTATTCCAAGTGGTCCAATTTACTACATATGCTCAAGAAGGGGTATATCACTTGGTCTTTGCAGAGACTAAACTGTAGCCCCGCCCCACAAAGCTACTCTATTCCTACTTGGGATAAACTACTTAGAGGCTTTGTATGGATTAGGATTTCAAGGTGTGCTAGGATCAATCAGCTAACACTTTAACAGGTTTGAATCACATTCTATACAAGATCAGTGTCCTCAGTAACGTGTGCTTGTCCCATCTAAGTTCTTAGAAGACAGAGCCATAAATGGCTATTACTGAAGTGGTCAGAGAACATAACCTCAGATTGTTGGAAACTAGAAGTAGCAGGAAATAGACCACTCCATTATGACCTGCTGGGTATTTCCCTGAAGCAACCAAAGGTAGCTGCTGTTGGGGACAGGATGCTAGTCTGAATGGACAATTGGTCTGACCCAATATGGCACCGATGTTCTTAGGTGTACAGCTGTGCCAGAGCACACATGCAAGCAGAGTGGTGAGTCTGCACAGCACCTTTGGCTGCTGTACATGGGACATAGGTTGGAGAGCATAGGGAGATAGGGTGGAGGCTACGCCAACTACGCATCACCTGTAGCCTTGGTTAAACAGCTGTTTGTCCTGGCTTCTATTCTTCATTGTGCTTCATTGTAACCTTGCTGGGCAATATATAAAGTCCTTTTCTAGTAGCTGCATTAAAGAGAAAAAACAGATGTATCTGGAGCTCAAGTGATAGAGATCTGAAAATGAAATCTGAAGATTAGGGGATCAGATCCATCTTACATGAAGCGATGCTACTGAGTGCATAATTAATTTTCCTCCCTTTACTCTTGTGACAGGGTCACAAGAGTAAAGCTTGGGCTTCATCTTCGACATGCACCTCTCTTTTAAACCTTACATTGGGTATTTTCAGTCGTGACGAGATCACAGTGAACCACAGTGAATACCCACCTGTGGTCACTGTGCCCTGCACGTCTGTTCGGCGGCCGCCAGATGTTCGCCACACTGAATACCCACATGGGGTCAATTTCAACCATGCTTCCCGGGCTCCCGGCGGGAAAATCCGCAGAAGCGTGGTGAAAGTGATTCCGGGCGGGCATCAATAAAAAGTAACGTCTGGTCGGCTATCACAGCCCGGAATCCCCGGCGGGATTCCGGGCCGTGGTGAACTTGGCCAGACGCTGCGGCGGCATTGGCCTCACCGTCCGTCCATCTCCCCAGAGGGCGGGCAGCGAGGCAGTGTGGAGGGGGCGGGGCCGTGTGGAGGGGGCGGGGCCGTGCAGCTGCACGTTGCGCCATGCGGCCCCGCCCCCTCCCTGATTCCCCGCCGGGATCCCCAGCACGTCTGTTTGCCGTGCCTGGGTGATCCCGGCGGGGAATCTCTGGGTTGTTTTTGGGACAGGGCGAAGCTGCCCCGTCACATCTGAAAACACCCATTGACTCTGTTGCCAAATCCTGCCGATTCGCCCTCCATAACATTGCTCAGATCCGCCCCTTTCTTTCTACCTCCTCAGCCAAAACCCTTGTTCATGCCATGGTTATCTCTTGCCTTGATTATTGCAACCTCCTCCTTGCTGGACTCCCTCGCTCTCACCTGTCCCCCCTTATCGCAATCCATCCTCTTTAAACTCCTGGTATTCACGTTCAAAACACTCCACAAACAAGCTCCTCCCTACCTCTCAGACCTAATCTCCCTACGCACTCCTGCTTGTGCTCTCCACTCTTCCTCTGTCCCCTCCCTCACTCTCCCTCGTTTCTCCTGCTTACCTAACTGCCTTTGACCCTTCTCCCTCGCTGCCCCCCATGCCTGGAACTCCCTCCCTGCCCACAACTGCCTTGCCCCCTCCCTCCGCTCCTTCAAATTCCTCAAGACCCACTTTTTCCTCGCCGCCTTTCCCAATGCCTGCTAGTCGTTCCCATATACCTACTGTCTGCCCTCCTCTGCAGACTGCTGCAACCAACCTGATTGTAACCAAACTAAGCACACGCACCTGAGACTTCGCATCCGCCTCCCCTGTCTCTCCCTCTGTCCCCTCTCCCTCCTTGTCTTTTAGATTGTAAGCCACAGGCAGGGACCACGTCTATTTCTATTTCTGTTTTGTACAGCACCGGGTCACACGTCTGGCGCTATATAAATGTTTATAATAATAACAACAACAACAGAGAGACTGCAAAGCTAACAGAAGTCAGCCAACAAGCTGCAGCTGACTACAAAGCTGAGAGAACTCTCAGAAAGAGAGGGGAGTTGAAACAGAGCTGGAAGCAGCTAGTGCAAGGGGCTGCAAAAGCCCACGCCTCAGGAGGAGAGGAGCAAGAGATTACAGGCTGCAACCGAGAGAACCTAGACTGTGGCAATCCATGGGGATTCCAAAGCAGCAAGGCAGAGCTGTGAAAAGTAGGTGGGATCTGACCACTATACAGGCACCTGGAAAGGGCCTTCAGCAGGGCATGAAATTTCAGATCAAACTCTGGGAGTCAAAAAAACATTTTAAAAAAATAATTCAGTCGCCAGACTTTATCCTAATATTAAACTGTCCTTGCCCCACTACGCCTCTGAACCAGTCGCCAGCCTCAGTTTTCTGGGTGCCAATGGCTCCCAGGTGCCTGCAAATTTTGTGCCCTGGCCTCGAGTATATATGTGAACAAAAGACCTGGCTAGAAGCAGGACAGGCCCCAGCAGGAGGCTTTGAGGAGGCCAGATATCTAAATTGCGTATACACTCCTGGGTTATAGTGTTGCCCTAGAGAGTTAAACCCTGGAACAGAAGGGTTTGGGGACTCTCCTCTATTCCACATAGAGGAGATATGCTCTGTACACTTACATTATTCAATACCAAGAAAATCTATGCAAATGTGAAGGTAGAAGGAGGTTTTTTTTAATTATTGTTTTAGGGGGAGGGCAGCATGTGTCTGTGTAGGTTTCAAACACGTAAGAACCAATGTAGCCTTGTGGATGTGTTGGACTTGGACCTGGAAGATCAGGATTCAAATTCTGTGTTAGCCATGATCTCACTGGGTGGCCTTGGGCAAAGCTACTCTCAGCCTTAACTCCCCATCTGTAAAATGGAAATAATAAAATGAAATGGCTAATAAAGGGTTGTTGTGGAGATGAACTAGATGAGGTCTGTAAAGCACTTTGAACACTGAAAATGCTATTTAAGTTATTAATAATAATATTGCACAAAGTCACTCTGAATGGTGGTGGGAAATGCATCCTCCTCTTACCACTGCTGCTGTGATTTTATGTCATCAAAGCATTAGTTGTTGTGAGTAGTAGCTACCAGGCAGAAAAGCAACTTATTCTCCTCAAAAGTTGGATTCTAATCCCGCACTTCCATCCTCCTGTCTCCCCTCTGGCCTCCCCATCTGACAATATTTTGGAATCCCCCTCTCTCTGTAAGAATCCCCCTGTCCACTCCTAAAAAACCCAACATGTACCACAGCACCATTGTATAATTTCCCCGGCTCTCAAGAGGCTTTTCAGATTCCTTAAGACTCCACTCCTTACCCACTTAGACTGCTCCAGCCTGAGGCACCTATGAATTTTTTGGAAGCAGCCCAGGGTGGAAAGAATGTTCCCCACCCATGACTTGGAGTTAGGAAATCTCTTTGAAAATCTTATTTACATCACTATTGTTCTGGCAATCAACCATTAAACCAACATTTATTTACACACTCTAACCTAAATTCACAGGCATTGCTACACATATATAGAGTACTGAACTCCAAATGCTAATCACTTCCAGTATCTCCAAATGCTAATCACTTCCAGTATCTCATCAACCACAATGCCCAAAGACACTAAAGTTACTGAGTGGGGCTGATCCCATGTCATGCGTGCATGTGCATGCATACACATCCCCATATGGACTGTATTGAGCCACGCGGCACAGATCCTGCTTGGGATTGCGGCCAATGACAATCTTCGTCTGCATTTGTTTTTGGGGGGTGGGGGTGACGGGGAGGAGAGGAAGGAACCTTCTCCCTGTGCGCCCTCCACGCTGCGGCTCTACATTTGTTTTTGGGGGAGTGGGGGTGAAGGGGCTCGCAGGGGATCTTCTCCTGGGGCGGGGAGGAGAGGAAGGAAGGAACCTTCTCCTGGTGCGAGGGTGGGGAGCCAGGAAAGGATCTATCTGATGATCCTTGCCCAGCCCTTTCTTGTTGGGTGGACAGGGCTCATGAGGGAAGGGAACCATTACCAAACAAATACGCTTGAACAACTACGCTGTGGTATTGGTCACACAGAGAAGCGGTTTTTGGACATTACCTCAATGACAGGAAAATACAAGGATGTCCAGTTACCCAATGTTGACTCTGGAAAAAGGCAGTTAGAGGAAAAGTTATTAGTAATGCAAAGCAGTACTTGCAGGGAAGGCTGGAATCTGTTTCATCAGATATTGTCAAATTTCTTCACATTTTTTACAGTATTGCATGGCCTTCAAAGGGAAGTCTCTTACAGTTTAGCAACGAAGAGATTAAAAATATCTGTATGTATCTGTATCCAGACTATGGAGAAAGGGAAGATATTCGGTTATCTGAGTGGGCTGACTACAAACTTAGTTTTTCCTCACACACTTTCCATGACTCATTTAAAAGGATAAGTGAACAGTCTGAGAGGTTTCCAAATTTGTTGCCTACTGCAACTTTCTGTGCTGTGCTACCTGCAAGCACAGCTTCATGTGAATGTGGTTTCAGTTACTTCAACAGAATAAAAACTGCTTATAGAAATTCTTTGAAGACTGACACAATAGATGACCTTCTGACAATTGCTGTTAATGGACCACCTCTCCAAGACTTCTGTCCCAAAAAGGCAACTGACAGTTGGTACTTCGGTGCTGCGAGGCAGAGGTACACAAACATGAAACATCCATAATTAATTGTGAGTAGTTTTTAATAGCTTTCTTTTATTACTCTCTTCCCATACATGCTTAACAATAACCTGTAAAAAAATTAAGACTTTTGCAATTGACTGCAAAATTTGCAGTTACAACTTACAAGTATCTGTTTCCTTCCATCTTTTGTGACAACCAACAGAAATTTTTGGCTACTAGAATTGGATCTGAAATTTCATGCCCTGGCGAGAATCATCCGATGATGCTTTTACCCCCTGCACTCACGTTCGGAGCAAAACAGAAGTTTTCCCCACCGTACATTTCTCTCTCGTAAGTTTCCCCTGCTCCTATAATGTGGACAAGGCAGGCAAGGAGGTTCACAGTAAGGAGAAATTTCCCTTCCTCTCAATCACTAGAATTTTCCAGGGGAGGAGGGAGAATTGTATAGTGATCCAGGAACTCACAGCAAATGTATGTGATTGCTGCTCTGGAAAGCTGAACCACACCCTGCCAAGCAATACAGCTTTCTGTGGAACAAGTTGCCACACACTGGAAACAATCTGCTCAGTTCCTTGTCTTCACCAGATTACCCAAACTGATTTAGATGTCATGCCATCTCATGTTCTCTGAGTTGAGGCCCTTCGGCACAGTCCTATGGTATCTAACAACTAACCTTGCCTGCTTTTACTACCATTATTATTAAACATTTATAAAGCGCCAGTAACAACCTGGCGCTGTACAGAACATATAATCAGCTGCGGTCCCTACCTGTGGCTTACAATCTAAAAGACAAGGAGGGGGAGACAAGGAGAGGGGACAGCGGGAGAGACATGGGAGAAGACAAACAAACATTCAGGCGGATGCGAAGTCTCAGGTGCGTGTACTTGGCTTGGTTACAAGGTGGTCGGTAGCAGCAGTCAGCAGAGGAGGGCTGACAGTAAGAGCAAGGGGAAAGACTAGAGGGCATTGGGAAAGGCAGCATGGAAAAGGTGGGTCTTGAGGAGGGATTTGAAGGAGCGGAGGGAGGAGGCGAGGCGGACGTCGGCAGGGAGGGAGTTCCAGGCATGCGGGGCAGCGAGGGAGAAGGGACGAAGGCGGTTGGGCGAGCAGGAGAAGCGAGGGAGAGCGAGGGAGGGGACAGCGGAAGAGCGGAGAGCGCGCGCAGGAGCGCGTAGGGCGATTAGGTCCGAGAGGTAAGGGGGAGCTTGGTCATGGAGCGATTTGAACGTGAAAACCAGGAGTTTGAACAGGATACGTTCAGGAAGGGGGAGCCAGTGAAGGGAGAGGAGGAGAGGCGTCACATGGTCGAAGCGACGGGCAGAGTGAATGACCTTGGCGGCAGAGTTTTGGATCGCCACAAGGGGGGACAGGTGGGAGCGAGGGAGGCCAGCAAGGAGGAGGTTGCAGTAGTCGAGGCGAGAGATAACCATGGCATGAACAAGGATTTTGGCCGAGGAGACAGATAGAAAGGGGCGTATGCGGGCAATGTTGAGGAGAGCGAATCGGCAGGATTTGGCCACAGAGTCAATGTAAGGTTTAAAGGAGAGGTGCGTGTCAAAAATGAAGCCCAAGCTGCGGGCACGGAGAACAGGACGGATGGTGACCCCATCAATGCAGATGGTCAGGTCAGAGGGAGAGGAGGGGGATGGAGGAAAAATGAGGAGTTCAGTCTTGGCCATGTTCAGTTTGAGTTGGCGTCGGGACATCCAGGCGGAGATATCAGAGAGGCAGTCGACGAGGCGTGAGCGGACAGAGGAGGAGAGAGAGGGGGTAGAGAGATAGAGTTGGGTGTCATCAGCATAGAGATGGTATTGGAACCCGTGGGAGGCAATAATTTCACCAAGGGACCGGGTGTAGATAGAGAAGAGGAGAGGGCCAAGGACAGAACCTTGGGGAACCCCAACCGAGAGGGGAAGGGAGGGGGAGGTCGACTCGGGGAGGGAGACATTAAAGGAGCGGTCAGAGAGGTAGGAGGAGAACCAGTCAAAGACAGAGCCACGGAAGCCCAAAGAGTAAAGCGAGTCCAAGAGGAGCGAGTGGTCGACAGTGTCAAAGGCAGCAGAGAGGTCAAGGAGGACAAGAACGGAGTAGTGGCGCTTCGATTTAGCGACAAGTAGATCATTGGTGATCTTGGCCAGGGCAGTTTCAGTAGAGTGGAGGGGGCGGAAGCCGGACTGGAGAGGGTCGAGGGAGGAGTTGGCAGAGAGGAGGTTCAGGCAGCGGGAGTAGACGACACGTTCCAGGAGCTTCGAAGCAAAGGGAAGGAGGGAGACCGGCCGGTAACTAGAGGGATCGAAAGGGTCCAGGGTAGGCTTTTTGAGGATGGGGGAGACAGTGGCATGTTTGAAGGCAGAGGGGAAGGAGCCTGTGGAAAGGGAGAGATTGACAACATGCAGAAGGGGGGGAGCGACAGTGGGAGCAATAGAGGTCAGGAGGCGGGAGGGGATCGGGTCAAGGGGGCAGGTGGAGGGGTTGGATGAAGAGAGAAGAGCAGAGATTTCCTGGAGAGAGGCAGGAGGGAAGGATGCGAGGAGGGAGGGGGGCGGGGGAGGGGGCGGGAGGGGAGCGGGGGGCAGAGGGGGGCGAGATACCATCCGAATCATCCTTATATATAGTTCTTAAATCAAATCAGTTATTCCAGACAAAATCTAAAATCAGACATTGCAAGCAATAAGTCACTGTTTTCATAATTCCTATACCAAAGTAGCTATTCAAAAAGAAACATCTAAAGCACATTAGCATTAATAGAATTTTCCATACCAAACCATTGCAGAACTATGGGACAGCACATGGCCTTCGCAGATGACAGTATCATAATTATGTAAACATGCATGTCTACAGCCAAGATGGTAAGACTGTGCAACAAGATGACCTTCTCTGGCATTTTATAACTAAGTGCATACAAATAATTCAAAAATATGCACGAGAGCTCTATCCTACACAATCCTCTCATTAAAAAAAATCCACAGAAGCAGGACAGCCAGGGACCATGTTGAAATAACAATTTTAAAAGTTCTCCATTTAAAAGTCACACTAATTGATTCATTAAGCTACAAGGAAAGCTTCTAGTAATAATATTCTAATAATAATACTTCATGGGTTCACAGTATCAAAAATATGCATGGGAGCTCTATTATTATTAGCAAGCATTTATATAGCGCAAGCAATGTACCTGGCGCTTTACAAAGTAATGGAATAGACATCCTACACAATCCTCATTAAAAAATTCCACAGAAGCAGGACAGCCAGGGACCATGTTGAAATAACAATTTTAAAAGTTCTCCATTTAAAAGTCACACTAATCTATTGACTGGAGGGGAAGAGGGGCTCCCGGGGTGAGGCTTGTGCAATCCGCCACTGAGGAGATCTTTTGTCGAAGCCCCCGTCACACTTGACAAAGTTGCCACCTGTAACTGACTTGCCCGGAGTCCAGCCGAGACCCAGCTGGTAACAGTTCCCCGAGCACCACCCCGACAGCCTGCGCCGACATTGCACCTGGATCTTGAAAAGTCCCGCCGCCGCTACGGCAGCGCCGTATGCGCACACTGGTGCGTCGCACCTAAGGGCGTCGCGC
This sequence comes from Sphenodon punctatus, assembly GCA_003113815.1. Lineage (NCBI taxonomy): Eukaryota > Metazoa > Chordata > Lepidosauria > Sphenodontia > Sphenodontidae > Sphenodon > Sphenodon punctatus. Next base: position 2,471,757 of record QEPC01008869.1, read on the forward strand.
ACAAGGGTGCAGCCTTGTGCACGGCCTTAGGCGCAGGCTGGGCCAGGGCCGGCCCCTTGCCAGGGCGGCCTCACCATAGATAAGCGCCTTTTGGCGTTGATACATGCCCTACACCGGCACTCCTCCTTGGTGGCTAAAATAGACCAACTAGGGCATACCACCTCCCCCGTTTATACCACAGTAGGGGTTAGGCAGGGCTGTGTCCTTGCCCCGGCCCTCTTCAATCTCTTTATTAATGTGGTGATACCCCTTATGGCAGATTCACGTTTCTTTCCCCCAAAGTTAGCAGCGTGACCGATTGGATGCCTCTGTTACGCAGATGATGTCGCGCTGCTCTCACAAGCATGTTTGGGATTACAGAGACAACTTCAGGTCTTCCTCACTTTTTGCAATGAAAACCATCTGACTGTTAATTATAACAAGTCCAAGGTTTTGGTTTTCTCCCATAGGAGAAAAGTCTATGACTGGACAATGGGGGGCAACGTAATACAGCACACAGTCACTCCAGAGGCTGTGTAGGCAGCAAGGCAACTCTGCTGTGGTCCCGGTCTTGCAGGTCCTCACAAGCAAGGTTAGGGCCCAACTACTCTATGGAGCGGAACTTTGAGCACCCTTCCTTGCAGACATGGTGGATAAACCCCAGTCTAAGTTCTTGCGACATCTGGTGGGTGCCCCATGTGGTACCCCTCTGTCTGCAACTCAGCTGGAGTTGGGCCAGAGGCCATGGTCACAGGTGGCTGTTGAAGCCTCACTGAGCTTCTGGCGCAAAATCCGTTCTTGGCTGCAGGCAGGGTTATTGAAGGACCTGTTAGAGGACGGCTTTCTCAGTCAATGGACACTTAAAATCGAGGCCCACCTTCGTAAGATGGGACTTCCTCCCAAACATCTTGCCCATAAGCCCCCAGACACCTGGAAAAAGGAGGTTCTTGATCGGGCAGGTGATATTGGGAGACAGGTAGAGGTTGCAAATCTATCTAAGTCCCCCCATATGAGAGATTTCCTGGTATGGATCCCCGAGGTGAGGCAGATTGCAGACCATCTGAGGGCCTCTATCTCGGGTAGGGCAAAGCAGTTGTATGCCTGGGTGCGTTTTAATGCCTGGCCATCTAGTGTCCTTGAGGGCCGGAAGCAGGGTATACCTTATCTGGAGCGCCTCTGCCCATTTGATAACAATTCTGTTGAATCTGTCAGCCATATAATACTCGATTGTCATTTATACGACAAGCCTCGACAGGAATTGGTGGCACCAATTCTTCGGAAATATCCTGGTAGGGATAGTCAGTTTTTGTTAACACTATTATTGGATAACTCAGATGTCAATATCATCAAGAGTGTCGCTGCCTACTTGCTACAGATTACCCATATTAGGAAGTCTTTTCTGGAATTCTCCTACCATCCCCTGAGCTGAAAATATATTGGTGGCTCCCATTGGGGGCAGGTATTGGGCTTGCAAAATTTAACCTTAGCTGGCCGATCTAGGTGATTAGATTATTTATGATTCTCCCCCAGGTAGTGGGAACTCACTGATATTAGGCGAGGGTTTGCCGGAGGGTATGGAGGGAGCCTTGGGTAGCCCCCAACTCCAGATCAGATTCTATTGTACCTAAGTTGATCATGATCTTTTTCGATTTCATTATTGATGTATACTAATGTGCGTATGTTTTGTTTCTTGTACTGTGTGCTGAGCTATGGCCATCAGCTATGCAATAAATATTCTTCTTCACTCCTTCACTAATCTATTCATTAAGCTACAAGGAAAGCTTCTAGTACTAATATTCTAGTAATAATACTTCATGGGTTCACAGTATGAAACCCAGTTTAACAGTGTGTATAGAATATGAAGGATAAAAAGATCAAATTCTGTCAAGAACAAAACATTCCACCAGCGTGAATTTAGTGCTAGTGAATGGTACCACCTTGAAACCCTGGACCACTGCCTGCTTTTCCATGTGTGCCTTGCGTGTTATAAAACAGTATAGCTGGTATGTGTTCAGGACTTGACATACCACTGCTCCCAGGGCCCAGGTAAGTACATGTGGCTGGTGCGATAAGCAGATGGTGTGTAGCAGCGGCACTGGGTGTTTTTAAAACGAGATGCTACCACGTATGGCCACCCATTAACCATGCATCCAACTGCTCGTCTGAAGGTGGTGCATGGGGATGTACACTCACACGAGTCATGCAGCACCCACTCATGGCCACTTCTAGGCTGGCCCCCTCCTACAAGTATTGGATCCCTGAAGGGTATGGGGCGTGCTACTTAAAGGTGCTGGAAAACGCTATGCGCAGACAGGCTTTTACAACTTTACGGCTACAATGAATGCAAACAGCGGGCTTGTAGGTATATACTGGGGTGCCTTATGAAAACAGACTCTGTCCATGTGGTACAGAGCAAGCGGAGGATTTGTCTCATTACCTTGTATCTTTCCCTTTGTATGCTCCAGCACGTAGAATGTTTTTTTCATCACTGTCCTTACAGTACTACGTTCCCCCTAGGCAACTTATGTGCATATCGCTCAATGATGCTAGAGATAGCGTAACCAGAGCAGCAGCAGCATTTGCAGTCTCAGTGGCCAGGACTCGAGCCCACTGCACAAACTTAGTCTGTTAGATAGGTTTCACCCAATAGGATGTATTTAAAGAGGGGAAGGGATCCCCCTTGCCGCAAAACAACAGGCCCAAGGCAAACGGTAGGTGCAGCACCAGGAAAATGGTGCTGTTTGTTCCGCTACTGCCCTGAACTGAGGCAGGAGCACCATGCAGAGCTGAACTCCACCCCTCTCCAGTACAGGCACTCCGGCAGACACTCCCCTGCCTTCGTGCCCGTTGCTGTTTCCCCAGCAACCTTGGCTGCAATCTTGTTTGCCCAGCGGCCTGCTTGCTCACTCCCCGTGTCCACGGCAGGCAAAATCTGCCCGTCTCCATGAGGGGCAAAGGTGGCCTTCACAATTTCCTTGGGTCCCTGTCTTGCTCTCATGACAGTGGCCACACGCGCAGTCATGGTGGCATGTCAGGGAGACAGTAAGGCCTGTGAGATTATGGAATATGGGGAAAGGTTCAGGTACAGAGAGGAAGGTCTGGGAATTGCTGAGGAAAAGGCAGTTCAGTGTCCTGGATGTGGGCTGCCTGCAGGATCCAGGCATGTGCAGTGAGACAGGACACAGTGCAGGCAGGAACGTTAAGGAAGACCAGAATAGGCTAAATCTCGGGTGGACACGTGCACAGATACATGCTCAGGAGCAGAACAAGAGACTAAGAACAGATCAAGATCAGAACAGGCACAGGTCAGAGATGGGAAACGTTCTTCCACCCAGCTTCTGTTTCCAGTGTCTGTCTCCTCTGCCAAAACTCTCATCCACGCCCTAGTCATCTCATGCCATGGCTACCGCAACCTCCTCCTTGCTGGCCTTCCCCACTCTCACCTTTCTTCCCTCATCTCTGTTCAAAACTCTGCTGCCAGGATCATCCACCTTGCCCGTCGCTTTGACCATGTGCAGCCTCTCCTCTCCTCTCTCCACTGGCTCCCTCTTCCTGAGCGTGTTCTGCGCAAGTTCGTTGTCCTGATCTCACTCCGCTCCTCTTCCACCCCCTCCCTCCCTCACCTCCCCTGCTCACCCAACCGTCTTCGTCTCTTCTCCCTTGCTGTCCCGCATGCCTGGAACTCCCTCCCTGCCCTCATCCGCCTTGCCCCCACATCTTCAAGTCCCTCCTCAAAACCCACCTCTTCCGCTCCGCCCTTCCAAACTCCTGCTAATCATCCCCACCCAGGACTATCCCCCACCTGTTATCTGTAAACTCCCAATTTTCTGTAACCAAACCAAGAAAGTGTACCTGAGCTCTCACATCCTCATGAATGTCACATCCCTTGTCTCCCCTCCCCCTGTCTTTAGACTGTAAGCTCTTGGGCAGGGACCGTGTCTATCTTGTTTTTTGTAAAGTGCCAGGTATGTCTCTGGCACTATATAAATGTTTAATAATAAGGGATGAATGACATGCAACAGAGATAATAGGCATTTCCACTTTTAGGAATTTAATTTAGGGATATATTATTTTTCCTTTTTTAAAAAAATAAATAATTTATTTTTGTATATTTATAAATAAGTGTGTTGTTGTATAAACTGTGAAGTACTTTGATATGGCCGGAAGGCTGATTCAAATAAATTTATTCATTCATGGCCACTGCCTAAAAATCTGGAGTGTGTCGTGCGGAGCAAGCAAAAAAAGTACTTGAGGTCAGGTGCCCACGCATCCCCTGATCATATGAACTAGGGTGCCCACCCATGACAGCAGACAGATCCGTGACTGGCCGCCCCCAGGAACTCTCTGGGGAGCTACGGACACGTGCAAAATACACCACCATGGTGGCTCAAAGCACAACAACCCCCCTCCTGATGCACAAGAGAAGAGCCAATGCCATGGAGCTCGAACAGCAGCTTCCTGCATGTCCCCACCCCAGTATGTACCTCTGTGTTGCCCGGGACTTCCAGCAGCTACAGCAGCTGCACCGGCTCCAGGCAGGAAGGAGTTACTGGCTGCTGCAGCTTCCTGTTTCCATGGTGTCCACGGCTTCGTGTCACGGCAGAGGGCGAGCGGTTGGGCAGGACTTGGGGTGGGGGTGTTGCTGGGCAGAGGGGACGGCTGCCAGTAGGAGTTTTTTGCAGGGTCGGTCCGTGCCGGTGGGGGTGCATGGAGGCTGCCTGCGTTTATGTGGTGGCCACTCTGGGAGCCACCCCTCCATGTGTTGGGTGCTCCACAACCACTCAGTGGCCATGGACAGACCCCATATATCAAGTCTTTGTTTAAAAACACTCACTGTCCTTGCATCACAACGGTTATGTGCAGGCTTTTGCCCTGCACTGTGGGACCCAAAGCTTAGGGACATAGACCTAGGAAGACTAAACCTGACAGATAAAGACCATAACTGTCAAATGCTCTCCTCAAGCACTCTGGAGCACTCCACAAAGGTGTCTTCTCTACAATGAGATTTAGAGTCTTTGCAAAGGCTGATTCAAGACTATGGAAGTAACTCCTGTAGGAATGAAAAACTGCCACAAATTTCCTTCAAGTGAGAGATGCACTTATTCTGCCATGCCTTCATTAATACAAACTCTAAACAGCACATACCAAAACTAAGCCCTTCAATCCCTAATGAGCTCATATGCTTACCATACCCTACAAAGTATGCACTTCAGAGTCCTTTCTTGGGGTATAGGAGAGAGAAATTAACTACATGACAGTCAGATATTGGTCATGTGCTGTACATGCTATCGAAAGGCACGCATACGGTAGCACAGTCTAGTGAGCAAACAAATAAAGGGAGAGAGCAAGAACCTACTGCATTTTATATTCCAGGCTTTCTACACACCGTATTTCTATACACCAGCTTAAATCCATGTGGTTGTTAACAATAATTCTTAGATCAAAACACCTTCGGTTTAAAAGAGGAGTCAAGGCTCTTACAACTTCAGCTATGCTCCCAAAAGCATGGAAATTGTAAGTTAAGGCTCCTGCCTTAACCTGTGTGCCACATAAGCAACAAAGATGTTGTACAGTCTCACACCGTGCTCGCTTACAACTTAGGCTCTATGCATCCTTGCTCTGCCTTGGGTTTTCAGTCCAGATCCTCTTCCTCTGCAGGTTCTGTCTCTTATACACATCTAGATGTGTATAAGAGACAGTCCCCCCACCCCCTTTGTTTCAGTTAAGCATCTGCCACTGTATCAGTTTACTGCCCATTAAGGGTTACTGGAATTCCCAAAGACTCACTACTTCCAACTGGTACTCCTATTGTTTCTATTGTATCCCATCAGCATTCCGTATGCCTCGTCAGATTCACCTGCTGTGGAATTTGCTTGGCAACTGGAGCAGCCAGTGAGTTTCCCTTTCAGCCACAACTCTGTCCCGTCCATAGGGTGCAATAAACTCTCCTGACATCCATACAACAATAGGGTGCAATAAATACCACTTACATCCGTGCAGTAATTGCCACTCAGAGGGTCCAAAACATTTCTGCAGGTGTGTAGTGTACAGTATGCAGTGCTGTTCCCTTCTAACAATGACGGCTAGACTACACAGAAATCAGCGAGTTTTTGAGTGGATCGAAGTCTTTTAGCTCAGAAATTAAAAGTCCACGCTTAAGGATACAGAAGGTCCTGGTTCAATTCCAAAAGCTAACAACTCATCCAGGATCTTCAGGTTGCACAGGCCTATCCATAATTGTCTCTGCTGAATTCATGCTAACATTTCTAAGGTGATTTTAATAGAACATGGGTCCCAAGACTCTAAAAATGTCATCTAATTTACACATGATGCAGTATAAATTATCCAGATATCAAAGTTAGTCATGTTAAGCACACGCACACAGGGAGAACCACTGCAAGGAAGGGGTAACATCCACAACAAAAGGAATCTAGCAGATCAATAGAGGAAGAATGTAGTGAAAGTTTAGTTTTTTTTTAAAACAATAGCTATATACAGCAGCAAAAACCAACAAAAAGAAGAAGTTAATTGCACCATCTTGGGGTTTTAAGCTACTGTAGTAAGAAGAAGTGATTGGTGCAGTTCCTGCTCTTGTATATCAAGCAGAAACTTTACCATCCTGTCTTCCAGTCTGGAGAACAATATCCAGAACTAATATAACCTGAGGCAAAAGAACAAGTGCCAATTTGAAATCAATTTAACTTCAGTGGGATTATGCGAAAACTTTAACATCTGGATAATACATATGAAACTGTAAATTCCAAAAGCAATTTTTTATGTTGAACTTGCTTTTCCCTCCCTGCCAAGATTGTGTGTTGTTGAAGAATATTTTTTCTTCTATCTGTTGCTCTGTGGCAACATCTAAAAACTCCTTAACATAGTATCGCATAGACGATAGGGAAAATGAATAAACAGAGAAAACAGTGAAAAAAGTAATGGTACACGAACAGTTTCTAAATATCCAGATTAAACCAACATGGGGGGAAAGAGTTTTCTTTGTTCTAGTAATTTTAGTTCTAGTAATTGTTTTCTAGTACTTTTATTACTTTGAGGTCTTTTTAAGTGTTGTCACTGATGTAACAGAAGGTAAAACATAAAAAAATCACTTGAAAACATTTTTAAATGGTCTTTTAAAATCTTACATAGTGTCCAAAAATGGATTACCACATGCTGAAGTGTCGCTTTAACATATTAACTAGCACTTTAAAACCCTCTTTACACATGAATTTTTAAAACACAGCTTTTAACATGTGCTAATTTCATATGTGGACATGCCTTCAGTACCTCACTTATTTCTGTTATAAACTGAAGAGGGAACTTACCTCTCCCTATGAAACTAACATCTACAATGAAAAGCATTACAAAGCTGTAATCTTTCAAATGTTTTACATAAATGATTAACTTTACCAAGCTCAGTACTCTCGTTGTTAGAGCTCACAGTTGTCAAGTTAAGTGTTTTTAAAGGATCAGGGTCCAAATGTTTAAACATAACTTTTAGCATGCTCTTATGGCCAGCTACAATTCTCACCCTGTGTCCCACGTATGTATAACCAAAGTTTGATTGGGAATGCCTATGCAGAAGCAAAGCAAATCCATCAGTAAGTGTATTATGCTTTCCTCTCATGAAAAAACTGGTATAAAAACACAGATTAAGAGGAATATGACCATTTCTTGTGCTTTACCCGATGCAGCGTATGAACCAAATTCACATACATTCACAAATATATTATGATGGAGCTGTAATATTTCCTTTTGTTAGTCCCTAATCTACACGTAAACAAGCTACTGCTAAAACAAAATGATTTGTGAACGGGATCACAGTTGCAAATGACTACAACTTATTGGTGTATCATTTGGGCAATTTATTTTTTATATATATATGTGTGTGTGTGTGTGTGTGTGTGTGTGCGTGCGCACCTATTGCTGCTACAATTATTATTCAGCTAAGCAGCTAAAAATAAACAAGTACAAATATTTCTGTTTGGGTTGTTGAGATGATGAGGAAAAAACAGGTCAGCTGTGGGCATTTATTCAGAATATCAGGATGATTGTGAATAGCAATTAAGGGGCAATATTGTGAAATTAGAGTCACTATATACTAGAGGTTTCTGCTGCACTTACACCATAGTACTGTGAACAGCAATCAAGGAGAGATATTGGGAAACAGAAACAGTCTATATACTTGAGGTGTCAGCAGCACCAGAAGGGAAGTAATAAACAGTCCTTGCATTAACCCCTATCTCCAACAGCCCCCCCTTGCCTTCCCTTCCCAATAACATACGTCTCTGTAGAAAGCACGCAGCTAGCTATCATCACCTCACAGATGCAGTCACAGTTCCAAATCAGGAGTCCACATGACGGTTCAGGAGTAGAGAGCGGATTACCTTCACCCCTAAATGGTTGATCAGTTGGGCCTTCTTCGCTCTCTGAGGTGCCCTTTCCTGCTCGTCTCGCCTGCAGGAGTTTTCAGTCTGGTCTCATGCGCCCTCTCAGCCCGACCCCCCATCATCACTCTGCCCCCACGTGTGAAGAGAACGTAGCCGCAACACGCTGCCTCCCGCTGCAGCCCCTCAACCCGGGTGGTAGGGGGAGCCCCGCCCCCTAATCTATGTACCCTCGCCCTGCGGGGTCTTCAGTAAGGAGCAGGGGAGACATGTCTGGCCCTGCGCGCAGCTTGGGGGGGGGGCTGAACCTGCTGATCGTGTGAGCTCAGCGCAGAGGCGGGACTAGCCAGGCACACAAGATGGCGGTAGCCGACTGGCTACACGCGGAGATGCAGGGTATCCAACTCCCCCTCGCGGTGCTGGGGGCCCGCAGGGCAATGACTAATCCGTGTCTTCTTTCTCGGTGAGGGGAGAACTCGTGCCTGCCCCCCCAGCCCAGGGGTCTGCTGGGAAGGGGTGGGTACATGCATCATCTCTTCTCCCCCTTAGCTTTCTTCTAGGGGGCACAGACCTGTCTCCCCATCCGACTCCTCACGCAGGGCAGGGTTAGAGACATTTCCCCCTAACGTCTCCATCCAGTGGGGAGGGGGTACGGACAAACCTGCTAACCGCAGCCATCTCCTCAAGAGCGGAGGGGTTACAAACCCGTTCCCATCTTATACGTGGGGGAAGAGAGGGGCCGCCTTTAAAGGAAGGAGGGTCATGCATTTTCTGCTCATGGCAGAGGTGTCACAGGCATGTTCACATCGGAGGGTGTCACGGATTTCCTCTTGCATCCATTCACATCAGGGAAGGAATTACAGACCTGTACCTCCATATGTAATTTATTATTTAACATTTTAACCCCGCCCTTCCCCAAAGGCTCAGGGCAGCTCACAAAAATATAAACTATAATTCAAACACTACAATGCAACAAAAACATCCTTTCTGACCCCAACCCACACCCCTAATCCCTATCCCCGCCTGCCAAATGCTTTACTAAAAAGAAAAGTTTTATACCCCCTAAACGTTCAGACTCAAGACAGCCCTCCAGGGAGAAGGAATTCTACAATATTGGGGCAGCAGCTGAAAATGCCCCCCTGTGGACCCCACTGTACAGACAAGAGCAACAGGTGGAACCAGGGTGGCTAGAGGTCTGCATTTGTCCCAGACCACCTGGCATTTCTAACAGCTTATGCTGTCTGGGATGGAAGGGGAACCGGACCATTGAAGTGTCTGGATTTTCCTCTTCCATCCTGGGGAGGGGACTGAGGCACCGGCCAGCCACCGAGCCAAGCAGCTGGAGGTTGGACAGGCAGCAGGAGGACCTGCTCCCCTCCACAGCAGCTAGAGGTACTTACTGTCTGCCACTCCCCAAGACATCCCCCACTTCTCCCCCTGGCTTTGGATGGCAGGGAATGGGGGACCCCCTGGGAGGAATTGGGAGCCATGGCCACCCCAACCTCTCTGAAGACTTTATGTAACAAAGCTTCAATTAAATGTTAGTCTCATTGTTTTTATCTAGACTTCTGTAAATAAAGAACGGATCTGTTAGCTCACAGCGAGCTGCTACTGCAAACTGATCTACTAAAACGTCAGGCAAGGAGTCAAATTTGCCGTTACATACATACACGTGGCTCCTGCCGGGTTCAATGTGAGCCTCACGCATGCATCGGAAGGCACAATTTGGCTTTAATGCCTAATGAACTGGCATTAATCAAATGATTTAGGCTGTTTATAGAAGCCTGCCTGACTTAGGCTCCTGTTCTGTATCTTTAGCAAGATGCGTTAATACAGACAGGCAAGGGAAGGCAGAAGTTTCCAATACACTGGGCCTAATTCAGATATTAATTGCACTGATGTAAATTAGGAGCGTCTCTGCAGGAATCAGAAGAGTTAATCAAGTGTAAGCAACATCAGAATCTTCTAACTTCTTGTAACTTTCAACTTCGGTGTTAACAAAAAAAAAATGAAGTATTCTATGCGGTATGAAATATTCTATTCAAAACCTGGGATTTATTTTCTCCATGTAAAAATTCAGCACGGGGGCAAGGAGAAATGAATAAAGACTACTAGCAAATGAAACCATAAGGTCATCTCTGATTCTGAAGCATTCTTAGCTCATTTAAATTCACAGTACCCAGTTTTTAAAAAGCAAAAATCCTTCGGCATGCTCTTTGTAGATACTGTTAAGGAAATGGCTAAAGATATTTTTTGTTTGACTTTTGATCTAGCCAGACAAGCTGCTGCAATCCTGGCCACCATATCACACATCCCTAACCCTAGTAGGTGTCAGGGGACAGGGTGCAAGGAGGGCAACGGCCAGTAGGGGGCATTAGACAGCCAGTTCGGGGCAACCAGGAGGGGCTACAGTAAGAGAGAATAGTGGCAAGAGAAACCGAGGAGAACTATGACACATACAGGGAACTGTCAGGGGACAGGGGTGCAAGGAAGGCAATGACCAGTAGGGGGCACTAGACAGCTAGCTCTAGGCAACTAGGAGGGGCTACAATGAGAGGGAATAGTGTGGCAAGAGAAACAGAACAATGACACAGACAGGGAAGTGCCTATGGCAGCCCGCACTGGGTTAACAATAGCCCTCAGGATGTTATAGCTGGCAAACGCCCCTAGGGGGCAGTCAATAGCCCCTCATTGGACTCAGAATTATCAGACACGGTCATTCAGCGCCCAGAAAGCCCCCAGCAGGCATTGCAGCGCCCAGAAAGCCCCTCCAGGTGAGCAGGGCCCCACCCCATAGCCACAAGCCAAAGGTGCACGCCCGCGCCCAGCGGGCGGCAACAAAAGGGCGCTGGCCGTTTTGTGGCCGTTGTGTGGCCGGAGTGAGGACATGACAGCACGCACGCGCGCACCCGACAACCGCAGGTCTGGCATCCCCCTGATACCAGGACATTCAACACCTATGATGCCTCCCTATATCTCCCTCACTCCCTCGCCCTCTATCACCTCCCTCCTTCTAGCCTTTCTCACGCACCCCCTCCTTCTCCCTCTTCCACCACCAGCGGCCTTTCTCCAGCCAACCTACCCCTTATTCTCACCCACGCCCATCCCCCCTCCCCACCCTCATCCCCCCTTACCCATTCCCCCTAGGCCCAAACCCGCGACACCCAGGTGTTCCACAGACCATTGTGGCCAATACGAGGCCGGTGCACGACTCACACCCCGCAAACCAGGCCGTTCCCCATCCCCCAACCTCATCCGCATCCCGTGCCTTCCCAAACACCAATTGCCTTTTTCCTGCTCCCTCTGGAACTGCCGCTCGTCCGTGGCTAAAGCTCCCTTCATCCACGATCTCTTCCTCTCTCGCCCCTTTCAACTCCTGGCTCTTACGGAAACCTGGATCACGCCCTCCAACTCTGTTACCCCGGCTGCTCTATCCTCCGGGGGCCTGTCGTTCTCTCACCGCCCCCGCCCTGAGGGCCTGGGTGGTGGTGTGGGCTTGCTCCTTGCTAAGCACTGCCAATTCAAAACCCTCTCCCCTCCCCCCTCCTCCTCCTTCCCTTCCTTTGAGGCCCACTCTGTGCGCTTATACTCCCCTCTACACCTTCGGGTTGCTGTCATCTACCGCCCCCCGGGTTCCCTCTCCTCTTTCCTCCCGGACTTTGAATCCTGGCTCACCTTCTTCCTCTCCGATGATATCCCCACTCTTATCCTTGGTGATTTCAACATTCACGTTGACACGCCCTCCGCCCCCTCTGTTTCCCGCTTTCTCTCTCTCGCTTCCTCCTTTAATCTCCGACTCTGGACCGACTCCCCCACTCATACTGACGGCCATTCCCTCGACCTCGTCTTCACTCGAAACTGTTCTCTAACTGACCTCTCCTTTGACCCCTTCCCTAGTTCTGATCACTTCCTCGGCTCCTTCAGCCTTTCCCACCGACCCCCCTCCGCCTCCCCCTCTATGCGCCCCTTCCGCAATATGCAGGCCCTTACTCCCTCGGAGTTTGCCGCACATCTTTCCCCCCTTCTCCCCCCCGTTTTCGCCTCCTCCTCCCCTGACTCTGCTGTCTCTGCTCTCAACGCTTCTCTCTCCTCGACCCTTGACTCTCTTGCCCCCCCCTCTGCTCGCCCCGTCCGCCCCCTCGACCCCCGCCCCTGGCTTACCCCTGCCATCCGCTACCTCCGCTCCTGCGCCCGGGCTGCCGAACGCCTCTGGCGCAAATCCCGCTCCCTCCCTGACTTCCTCCATTACAAATTCTCCCTCTCCTCCCTCTCCTCGGCTATCTCCCTAGCTAGGCAGCGCTATTATGCCTCTAGGATCGAATCTTTCTCCCGCGACCCTCGCCGCCTTTTCTCTACTTTCGACTCCCTTCTCAAACCCCCCTGCCCTCCCCCGCCCTCTTCCCTTGCTGCTCGGGATCTTGCGTCGTTCTTCACCTCCAAGATTGACAAGATCCGTCGGGATATTGCCTCCCGCCCCCCTCCGCCCCCCGCTCCCCTCCCGCCCCCTCCCCCGCCCCCCTCCCTCCTCGCATCCTTCCCTCCTGCCTCTCTCCAGGAAATCTCTGCTCTTCTCTCTTCATCCAACCCCTCCACCTGCCCCCTTGACCCGATCCCCTCCCGCCTCCTGACCTCTATTGCTCCCACTGTCGCTCCCCCCCTTCTGCATGTTGTCAATCTCTCCCTTTCCACAGGCTCCTTCCCCTCTGCCTTCAAACATGCCACTGTCTCCCCCATCCTCAAAAAGCCTACCCTGGACCCTTTCGATCCCTCTAGTTACCGGCCGGTCTCCCTCCTTCCCTTTGCTTCGAAGCTCCTGGAACGTGTCGTCTACTCCCGCTGCCTGAACCTCCTCTCTGCCAACTCCTCCCTCGACCCTCTCCAGTCCGGCTTCCGCCCCCTCCACTCTACTGAAACTGCCCTGGCCAAGATCACCAATGATCTACTTGTCGCTAAATCGAAGCGCCACTACTCCGTTCTTGTCCTCCTTGACCTCTCTGCCGCCTTTGACACTGTCGACCACTCGCTCCTCTTGGACTCCCTTTACTCTTTGGGCTTCCGTGGCTCTGTCTTTGACTGGTTCTCCTCCTACCTCTCTGACCGCTCCTTTAATGTCTCCCTCCCCGAGTCGACCTCCCCCTCCCTTCCCCTCTCGGTTGGGGTTCCCCAAGGTTCTGTCCTTGGCCCTCTCCTCTTCTCTATCTACACCCGGTCCCTTGGTGAAATTATTGCCTCCCACGGGTTCCAATACCATCTCTATGCTGATGACACCCAACTCTATCTCTCTACCCCCTCTCTCTCCTCCTCTGTCCGCTCACGCCTCGTCGACTGCCTCTCTGATATCTCCGCCTGGATGTCCCGACGCCAACTCAAACTGAACATGGCCAAGACTGAACTCCTCATTTTTCCTCCATCCCCCTCCTCTCCCTCTGACCTGACCATCTGCATTGATGGGGTCACCATCCGTCCTGTTCTCCGTGCCCGCAGCTTGGGCTTCATTTTTGACACGCACCTCTCCTTTAAACCTTACATTGACTCTGTGGCCAAATCCTGCCGATTCGCTCTCCTCAACATTGCCCGCATTCGCCCCTTTCTATCTGTCTCCTCGGCCAAAATCCTTGTTCATGCCATGGTTATCTCTCGCCTCGACTACTGCAACCTCCTCCTTGCTGGCCTCCCTCGCTCCCACCTGTCCCCCCTTGTGGCGATCCAAAACTCTGCCGCCAAGGTCATTCACTCTGCCCGTCGCTTCGACCATGTGACGCCTCTCCTCCTCTCCCTTCACTGGCTCCCCCTTCCTGAACGTATCCTGTTCAAACTCCTGGTTTTCACGTTCAAATCGCTCCATGACCAAGCTCCCCCTTACCTCTCGGACCTAATCGCCCTACGCGCTCCTGCGCGCGCTCTCCGCTCTTCCGCTGTCCCCTCCCTCGCTCTCCCTCGCTTCTCCTGCTCGCCCAACCGCCTTCGTCCCTTCTCCCTCGCTGCCCCGCATGCCTGGAACTCCCTCCCTGCCGACGTCCGCCTCGCCTCCTCCCTCCGCTCCTTCAAATCCCTCCTCAAGACCCACCTTTTCCATGCTGCCTTTCCCAATGCCCTCTAGTCTTTCCCCTTGCTCTTACTGTCAGCCCTCCTCTGCTGACTGCTGCTACCGACCACCTTGTAACCAAGCCAAGTACACGCACCTGAGACTTCGCATCCGCCTGAATGTTTGTTTGTCTTCTCCCATGTCTCTCCCGCTGTCCCCTCTCCTTGTCTCCCCCTCCTTGTCTTTTAGATTGTAAGCCACAGGTAGGGACCGCAGCTGATTATATGTTCTGTACAGCGCCAGGTTGTTACTGGCGCTTTATAAATGTTTAATAATAATAATAATAATAATTCAGACACCAGAACAGACTAGAGAGGATCAGAAACAAACTACAATGAAGGGGTTGAGAAAGAAGACAGTGGGAACCAGACTAGAGCTTGGAAGGAAGAGAACAAGGCACCAGAACAGCAACCAGAGTAGAGATCTGAAGAAGAGGATCAAGAAGGACTAGATACAAGGCAATATTAGGAAGGGAGTGCTGAGCTGTACAGATACAGTGCAAAAACATGAGGATGAAATACGCCTGGGAATTTTCATAGTAGCAGTTCACTTTTCATTTATTTTCACACCAGTTTGGAGCTATCTCAAGATCTTATGAACACAGCCATAACAAATAACTATCAACATAATGGGCTAAAGATACTGGCACCTGCTAAATATGTCTCATTATTATTTTCAAGTTCAAGTTTATTTATACAGACACAGGCTTTCGCCGTGGTCAAATAGAAGAAAGTATTACAAAGAAGTACCAGAAGTTAAAAGTAACATTGTCAGGGAACGGGGTTGGGGAAAAGGGGAACCCACAGACCTAACCCCTAGACTCACTCCAAACACACTAGGGACTCCTGTGGGGGGAGGTGCGCTCTCCAGAAGAGAAAATAGAAGACCCCTCAGGTTGTAGGTTGGCCCTATATGTCCCAGCCGGGACGAGGCCGTGTCATCACAGGGGTACGGGAGAGCATCAGGCCGAAGGTGCGTTCCCCACACACTCCACAGGGGGACCAGGTCCCTGCCCACACACCCACACCTGTCACTCACACTGCTCGGGGAAAGTACCTATAGTGCTCAGGGTAGTGAGGCAAGGGGAGGAGCACCCTGGGATGAGAGGGGACTACCGAGGTAGGTCGGGTCTCAGTGAACCCACGGGCGGCTGGGGCTGTTGCACCAGGGAGCCGTCCTTCTTTCCCGTCCTCTGGCTTCTCAGCCTATGACGGGCTTGTGCAACCCGCCTCGTGGCCCACCTCCTAACAAACATTGAATTAAAAAAACGATACAGTTAACCAAATGATCAGGCAGACATAATAGCAACCACTGGAAATTTATGTCTAAATATTTCAGCTTTATAAGCAAACAATGGAAGACTTAATATAATATCAGGGTCCTTTTGTTGAAGGAGCCATAATAATTTTTCAAAATTTGCAAAATATTTCAATTTAGTAACATAGGGTAAAAATGATTAGCTCTAAGTTCATCAAATAAAGGACATTCCATCATGCAGTGAAGGATGTCTTCTATGGCTCCTAACTGACATGGACACAATTTTAACTCTCTTGCTAGACACATCCTTCTCCCTACTACAGCAGCTGTTTGCAATTGTTCCATTCTCTGCCTACACAACACAGTTAAAAGTTTGTATTTCAGATTGATAGACATATAATGTTCAATTTCCTAGTCAGTTTTCCAGAGATGGTAAGACAGGACTATATGACAATTCCAAGCCAGAGCAAAATCATTTTGTTATGCTATGTCTACAAGTCTTTGGAAAAAAATTTTTTTTTCCTTCAGGCACATAAATTCTGTCAACATCTTTGGCATTAGGGCCTAGTCCAGCCGAAACAATCATTCTAGTTACAAAGGTCATAATGGGAAATACAAAGCAGGAATGCAATTTCTATCCTTAAGGAAGCACGTTTTGGAAGATCTGGATGGTGAAAGAGACAAGGTTTTAAACCAATAATCCAATACTCTAATAATAGTAGCAGTTGTCAGCAAAAACACCAGCTTCGAGCCTTAGGATAGCAGCCAGAGTGGAAGGAGGAAGCCCTAGTAGAAAATGCAAAAACTTATTCTGTGGAATATCTATATCAGAATCTGCTGAATATCCTCAGATTTCAGCACCGTATAGTATCTGAGAACTAACTTTTGCATGAAAAGCATGAAGCGCCACTGGGACAGATCTTTTAGCAAATACATCATGAGTTCATTTTATCACCAAAGCCGCTGAGTAATTTTAGGTTTCTGTAACTTACAATAGTTAGTCCAAGTCAAAGAAGAAGAAAAAGTCTGGCCTTTTATATATATATCAGAAATAGAAGTTTTATACAGAAGTATCACAGTTGAAATGAACACACAAACATATGCATGTGTCACTAGTGACCAAACTTAATATAGAGAAGCATTAAATTTCAAGAAAAACCAATAATAACTCCAAATAAAAAGGTAGGATGTAGGCGTGTCTTAGCTTAGGCCTAGAATTCTCTCTATAAAGGGTGATTTCAGACGTTACGCGGTCCCGAATCACCACAGTGGATTCCCTGCGGTGGTGAACCGATCAAACCGCCCCACCCCCCCGTGGTCTAGGAAGGCCCCGAACAGACGTGACGGGATCGGGACCACAGCAGGGAATCGGGCTGTCAGACCACAGGCCGGGGCAGTGCAACAGACGTGATGCCGATTTCCGGCCGTGGTCAAAACACCCACAAGGCACCAGGCAGGGGCGGGACACAGACATGGCCGCCGGAGGGCAAACGAAGCCAGAAGGCAAAGAGGGAGAAGAGTCACCAAGGCAACACACACAGCAGGCACAGAGACAACGAGGGTACAGTGGAACACACAGCACACACACACGCCTTGGCGCACACACCCCCGCATGGGAAAGGAAGGGAAGGGGGGACACAGCGGGACAGACAACACACACGGCACAACGGGCACAGGGGGGAGGGGGGCCGGTGACAGGGAAGAAGGGGG
>QEPC01008869.1:2499652-2521427 GCA_003113815.1 Sphenodon punctatus
GGGGAGGGGGCGGGGCTGCACGGTGCAATATGTGGCCGCACGGCCCCACCTCCCATGCTCCCCCACCGCCCGCCCTCTGGAGAGATGGGCGGGCGCCGCGGCCAATGTGGCCGCAGCGCCCGCCTGATTTGACCACGGCCCGGAATCCCGCTGGGGATTCCGGGCCGTGGGTGCCGGCCAGACGTTACTTTTTGCTGGTTCCCACCGGGGTTCTCTTTGACCACGCTTGCGGCGCTTGTCCGACAGGGAGCCCCGGAAGTGTGGTTGAAATTGACCCCATGTGAGAATCGACCATGGTGAACATCTGGCTGCCACCTAACAGACATTCAGGGTGCTTTGGCCCCATGTGGGTATTGACTGTGGTTCACTGTGATCTCGTCATGTCTGAAAATACCCAATGTTTCCATTTCTTACATTTAGGTGCAACACGGCAATTACTCTTTCTATAAAAATGAAGAGATTCCTTGCTGGATCTGGCTGTCTGGAAATATTTGTGCAATAGTAAGTACCTGGTAGAATGGTTTTAGACCTTTTAAGCAAGGATGTGTTTCAACAATGCTTTGGATTCTTCTTTGTAACAGAATGCATATGTAAAATATGCATTGGGAAGTTTAATTATTTTTAACAGTTGACAAACCTTTTAGCATAAGCTGATTGAAAGACTCCCTGAAGTGTCTCTGTATCTCATCAAAAAATATTAGAAATGCTTGTCAAGGAAGGGGTAGAAAAGAAAAATACTTGCCAGAAGTAAATTAGGGAATTGCACAGGAACATTTCTGTGTGGATGATTGTACTTTCGTGCTTCCAGTTTATCACCTGCTATTTCCAAGGCAGCTTAAAACAATAGGTTTACTACCACTGGCTGTAATCCTCAAACTACTTACTCCCTAAGTGGTTTGGGTGTTGAGCCATTCTGAAGAAAAGCTGGATAATATGTTGGCTCGTAAGGCTTGTCATCACACCAATATTTTAAACAAAATATGCTCTCAGATTTCACTTTTCTTGGAAGAAGTTTTGCCCACCATAATCCTTATTAATCTACATATTTATCTGCCTAAAGTTTTTACAATAGTTCCCCTCATCAGGGTGTTTAAGTCATTGCCAGAACTGAACCTTTTACATGTGGAATTCTGTAACATGGAATCTGAAACCAGCACAGGATTACACAAAAGGCTAAAGTTCCTGTTTATCTCAGGGAAATGATTTTCACATTATGCTATGGATAAAACATTGACAAGAATTGCTGGCAAATCAAGGAACTAAAAGAAAAAAGAAGAACTAATAATAATAATTTTGAAGTATCACGTTAACAAGAGAAAGGACATTATAAAAGTTCTGCAAATATGTTGTATAACCAGTATTGTAGCAATGCTTATGCAAGCACAGTTTTATCACAATGGATATGTCCTCTGCTTGCGGGACACAGGGTTCCCAGAGTAAAATGGTAAACAAGATGAAATTCACCTGTTTGCAGGGGAGGGGAGGGCAGCAAAAGGGACAGTTTGCCCTGGGCTTCCCACAAAGGAGGACCCCAAAATGAAATTGGGATATAGGTTTGAACATGGCAGATGGTGAAATAAGGGAGGCCCAGGGTAACATTCTGCACCAGACCTCTAGAAACCTCTGGACAGCCCTGCGTCTTTGCAAAAGGTCAGCATAGTGCCTACCTAGTACAATTTGAGTCCTCCCAGAAGGGGACAGATTAGAATGTACAGTTTAGCATACAACTTGTTTATAGAACACTATTTGTTTGGACTTTTTTTCAGTGAAAACTTTCTGCACGTTAGCATCTTAACGTTGAAAAGTCTTAAGAGGGCCTTGGGCCATTAAGGGTGAAACTGTGGGCCTATTAAAGTCAGTAGTGAAACTCCCGATGATTTAAACAGGATTATGATTTGATCTCCCAGTGTTCATTTGTGCACTGCAAATACTTACCAACACATCTCATTGGCTTCAATGGAACTACAAACAGTGTAAGATTCTTAGGATTGGGGGCTCAGAGGGGAGCAGATGAAGGGTTGCAAAGTTATTCTGAAAGAAGCTTCCCCATTGTCACAGAGATCCCAACCTGTGGAAGGTTACAGCAGTAAGCAAATGATATCTATAATTGGACCAACTACAGTTGGTGGAGGTATGCAACCCTGCAACATGTATAATAAAATGTAACACCTATTTTATCGGTGTTACAATGTGTGAAAAGAGCCTGTGCAACCGAGATTGGCCGCTGTCAGAGACAGGTGTTGAAACTGGATGGAGGCATCCATGTTGCAGGGCTACAGTATTGCCCTGTACCATGTATAATCAAATATAACACCCATTTTATCCCCCCCCCCCATCCCCTACCCATCTCCCCCGCCAAATGCCTGGTGGAACAGCCAGGTCTTACAGCTTTTACGAAAGAAGGGAAGGTCTGGGGCCAGATGCACCCCCACCGGAAGGGAGTTCCACAGCCTTGGCACGGCCACCGAGAATGCCCTCCCCTGTATGGACCCTGAAAAACTCGGGGGACCACAAGGAGGGCATCCCCCGATGACCGCAGGGGCCGGTTGAGTACCCAGGGGGTGAGGCGGTCTCGCAGATAGGCAGGGCCCAGACTGTTTAGGGCTTTATAGGTTAAAATGAACACCTTGAATCAGGCTCAGAAGACTATCGGTGGCCAGTGCAGAGAATGGAGCACTGGTGTATTGTGCTCCTGGCGGCCCAGTCCCACCAAGAGACGGGCCACCGCATTCTGCATCAGCTGCAGCCTCCGGGCCATCACCATGGGTAGCCCCATATAGAGTGCATTACCATAGTTAGTCTAGAGGTGATAAAAGCATGGATGATGGTGGCCAGGTCAGAGTCCGAAACATACAGCCTAAGCTGACGGACCAGATGTAATTGATGAAAGACACCCCTCACCACAGCCTCCACCTGGGCATCCAGGTGGAGCTGCGCGTCGAGGAGTACCCCCAGACTCCATACCTTGGAAACCAACGGAGGACAGACCCCATCAATGCTGGGGACCATTAACTCCATTGCCTTTCCCACCAGCATCACCTTCGTCTTGTCGGGATTCAGCTTCAGTTGATTAACCCTCATCCAATCCCCCACAGCCGTCAGAGATCAAGTAAGCACGGAGACTGCGGGGTCTGGGTTGGTTGAAAAAGAGAGGTATAGCTGTGTGTCATCAGTATATTGGTGACACCGTACACCAAACCTCCCAATCACCTCTCCGAGAGGCTGCATATATACGTTGAACTAGAAGGGGGACAACACCAAACCCTGCAGGACACCACACGTGAGGTCTCGGTATGATGAAAAACACTCCCCAAGTACCACTCGTTGGGTTCCCCCAGTCAGGAACGCGCAGAGCCATTCAAGAACAGTCCTGCCCACCCCTGCACATTCCCGCAGGCGCGCCACCAACATCTCGTGATCCACCGTATCAAAGGCAGCTGACAGATCTAATAGAACCAACAGGGTCGAGCGGCCCCAGTCCATCTTCCGGCGCAGATCATCCACCAAGGCCACAAGCGTAGTCTCCGTGCCATGACCCGGACGAAATCCCGACTGCAAGGGATCAATTACTGACAAAAACAACAGTTTTTACTGACTGACAGTTGGTAGACCTGTTCCACAGCCTAGCTGGGTGGCTAGGTTAGAGCATGCCTTGATAGAGAAGATACAATCCTCTCCCCTGGATTGAGAACTGTGCCTTTAGCGTATGGTAACTTTTACCCAAGGGTTGTATACGCCCAGGGAAGCTCCAGTTCATGTGAACATGAATTCTTACGACAGCAGGAAACACATCTGCACCAGACACCATGGGCCCTCCATGCTCCTGGGCCCCAGTGTAGCTGCATTGCCAGTCCGTATTATTGCTACATCCTTGCCCCAGTCTTTGGTATAACAGCCCTTCTCCTGCAGAGACAGGCCCCAACAACTAGGCAATGACCTGATCAGCATGGAGACTGGGTGAAAACAGACATGACGCTAACTCCATTTTAACACCGCTTCAGCATTTCTTATGCATGTTGCAGGGCTGCATAGGGCACCATTACAGCCCTGCAACATGCATAAGAAATGTTGAAGTGGTGTTAAAATGGAGTTAGCATCATGTCTGTTTTCACCCTACTACTCCCATATAGGTCTCCAAGTTCTGAAGGGGGACTTAATAATAATTTATTTATTTATTAAGTCATGACAGTAGGTCAAGACTAAAGACATACAGAAGAAAAACTTAAAAGATCCATATATGTGAATTACAGGAAGAGATCACAAGCCATTAAATCAATAAATAACAATTATGACGATCATAAGTAACAATCAATTTGTGAAACTAAGGACTAAATAAACAAGCAAAACAAAATGAAGAGTAACGAAAAAGTGGGGAATCTCCATCGACAGAATCCGCATCTACTCTTGCAGAGAATTTTGGTTCCTTTTAATCAAGGCCATTCTGGCAAGATTTTTAATAGAAACAGCATCTTTAGATGAGGCCAGAAAAATTAATAATTGTTGGGGAGACCAATACATTTTATTCTTAACCACAGAGAACAAAAATTTCTGCCGATACTCATCGGTATATGGCCAGAAAAATAATAAATGAAGCAAATCTTCAATTTGAGCCAAAGAACAACTGCAAAATCTGAGGAGATATGGGAGGCCATTCTGTCTCCCAGTCGGCACCCTAGAGGGAATAAGGTTGAATCTGAGAAGAGTTAAGTTTCTTCTCAGAACTGAGTTATCCAGGACCATCAGGTAAAGTTCCTTCCCAGGAGGTTTTTTGAAAAGCTGATATAATGGAGCAGATTTTAAATTGGCGATCTTTCTCATGTCTTCAGCAATTGCCAAATCTGCCAGCTGCCTAGAAATCAAAGATTTTATCCTAGAGTTAGACAAAAGTACCAATGCTTCCATGAATTGCCCCATCATTTGTAAAAGAAGGATCAATTTCCTGTACCACTGAGACATAAGCGTAGGAGAATTAAATTAAGTAAAACAAAGATAGGGTAACCTATCTTCAGACATACCCCACACCCTCAGCCTGTGAGGGCTCCCCGGAAAGGGGAGTGTGTGGGGGGGAAGCCCACAGACCTAACCAGCAGCTCAATCGGACCACACAAGGGACTCCTGGGGAGAGGGGGTGCACACGCTGGGTCTGCCAAAGAAGTTCCCTCAGGTTGTAAGTTGGCCCACCGTGTCTCGTTAGAGATAGGGCCGTATCATCACAGGGAATGGGATCAGTACCAGAGTGTGCAAGCCACCTCTTGGTCCCCAGGGGGACCAGGTCCCTGCCCACACGTCCAAACCCCTTGCACCCGTCCAAGCACACCGTGCTGGGGGAAGCACACCACGTGGGAAGAAAACGTGGGGAAGGGAGAGCACCCCTGTGGGCAAGGGAAAAGGAAAACGGGGAGAACACCCCCACCCACCACAGGGAGACACTCAGGGCTTCTGGGAGATAGGGGGATAGTGCACAACACACAGAGCAACACACACCTGTACCCAATCAGTCACTTACTTAATGCTGCACTTGCACACGCCACACTCCGTCCTCACACTCTCACACGCTCGCTCTCTCTCTTTCTCTCTCTCTCTCCACTCGTTTCACTGGTCTGTCTTTGAATTCAATCGCACGCTTTGGGGGCCAGCTTCACAGTACACTGATCGCCGGCACTGGAAGTCTGTGCCGGCTGACCCTAAATACCTCTGGCTCCGCCCCTTTGTGCGTGTAGCCGCGCTGAACGGCGTAACGTCATTCCTGGCTCCGCCCCTTGCTTCTCCGAGACAAGCGGCTTTTCTCTAGAGGGTTCCTGCGGTGATTGCTCCGCCCCGAGATCGGGGATTATACTGCGCCCCCCCTCCTCTATTGCTGGGGCCTTATGGGGTGCTTCTTGCACCGGGGTCAGGGTCTCTGGCGGGGCGTTCTGGGGTGCGGGGCCTTTGTCTATCTTGCGGGGTTTCCTCCGTCCCCAGGTCCTGACACAGCCAGTACGAAACCTGGGCCAAATCTAGATTTCCCACGACCGGTAAGGTGTCTATTTCCATTCTCGCAAGACAAACCGGAGTACTCTTAGGTACAAAAAGGATCGCCTGGAGAAAACGATCTTGAAAGAACTCCAGATTGTTCCTCAGAAAAGGGTCCCATATTTCAGCACCATATATAGTTTGTAGACTGACCTTCAAATCTAGCCATTTCAAAGCAGGTAATAGAGTTTCCCGCCATCCGTTCTCCAGAACTTGAGAAGCCCCCCCCCCCCAATGGATTGATCCTTCTTAAGTTTAATGAATTCTGTGTGCTTTGCCCAAGAACCAGTGGCAGAGAATGTCAGCCCTAAATAACGATAAGACTTGACTTGTTCAAGGCTAATATTATCGAGCACCCATTTCAATTTACAAAAGCTCTTGGCCACTACAAGAACTTTGTGTTTTTTTATAGTTAATGTTAAGATGTTTGTTCTTACAAAAGGATCCCAGGGGTCTCCAAAGAGTCTCTTTAGACCTAGTCTAGCGTTAGACACAAGGGCCATGTCGTCTGCATAAAGCAGAATCGAGAACTGTCTGTTTTGTATTGCAACAGGGTAATATAAGTACTGGCAAGTTCCATAACAATTCCATTAATAAAGAAGTTGAAAAGGAACGGAGTCAGGACACAACCCTGTTTCACCCCATTAGTGGCAGATATAGTATCCGATAAGTGCCCTTTCGAGGTGGGTTGGATTCTCAGCAAGGTGTTAGAATAAAGACAGTATACAAGAGAAATCAATCTCCTATCCATGTTGGTTGCAAAAAGTTTAGTCCGTAAAAGATTTCTATCTATAAGATCAAAGGCTGACCTAAGATCTACAAAAGACAGAAATAGAACCCCCTTTCTGATCCTAACATATTTGTCAATCAGGTGCAACAAAGTAAAGCAATGGTCCAGAGTGGAATGACCAGCATGAAAGCCAGCCTGTTCCTCTGAGAAATAGCTGGCCTCTTCAGCCTAGGCCTCCAGTTTGGTTAATAAAAAGTGGGCATATAATTTAGCTATCACACTAATCAAGCTAATTGGCCTATAGTTAGACGGGAGCTCTGTAGCACCTTTTTTAAAGATTGGAATGATTCTACTAATGTTCCATCCAGCTGGAACTAAACCACTGGAATTTATAGCATCACACAATGTACAAATGATGGGAAGCCACCAATCAACTTTATTCAGTAGGACCTCGCCAGGTATTCCATCACCTCCAGGGGCCTTACCCGAATGAATTTGTTCTAAAACCCCTCTAATTTCCGTAGGGTAAAGGGAGACTTCTTCTAAGTCAGTGTTTCCATCTCTCTCTGGGTGATTTCAGATGTGACGTGGTGAGATCCACCACAGTGAATCCCACCCTGGTGTAAAGTGCATCACCGCAGGCCGCAGTGAGTTGCGCGGCCCCAACAGACGTGACAGGGGCTGCACCACCGCCTGGGGCCAACCAGAGTGAACCCAGGCTGGGGGAAGCCTACAAACATGACGTGGTGGCGAGAACTGCGGTGGGAGCCCCACAAGGCACCAGGGTTGCGTGGACGCAAACATGGCGGCCAGAGGGCAAACGAAGCCAAAGACGGTGGAGGGTCCTGCCCAGGGAAGGGAAACACAAAGGGAGGGGGTGGAGGGAGCTGCAGCGCTCACAAACAGCAGCTGCACGGAAGGCGCACGCACTTCAAAACGAGACGTGCACACACACACGAAGCAGCACACCCACACAACACAGGGGAGCCGAGCAGGGAGAGGAAGGGCAAGGGGGCCACCCAGATGCCCCCCCCCAAGGCAAACAGGGGGCTGGTGGAAGGCTGGTCCACGGTCAAGGGCCACCAAGGTGAGGGAGTGGTCCCAGCCCCAATGAACAGGGGCCACCAGACCAGGTGCAGGAGAGCGGGGCGCAAGGGTGGGGGAGGCAGCTCACGGAGACAGAGGACTGTCAGCGACATGTCAGCAGGAGGCCACCCGGAGGGTTTCGGGCCGACGCCCGCAGGTCCCAGGCGAGAGGGCGACAAGAGGGCGAAGGCGGGTCACAGGTGGTCCACCAGTCCCAAGGAGGCAGAAGGCTGTGGTGATAGCACCCAGGCCACAGGCGGAAGGAAGGCACTGAGGAGGCACCCGGATGCCAGATGAGGCCAGCGCGCCCTAGACCCAGCTGCTGGGGCTACCATCAGGTGGAGGGGACGGCAACGACAGCAGGTGCACATAGCGGGGCCATTGCCACAGACCCCGGCAGAAGCCGCAGGCGGCCATGTGGAAGCAGATCAGGTAGAAGGCCTCGAAGGGATCCGCACAGCTCATCCCGAGTTGCACATCAGAGCGACTGCACACCTCAGACAGGGCCACCAGCTCAGATGCAGCGGGGGGTGGGGGGGCATGCCATAATCAGCCTCAGGAGGCCAGGGCAGATGGGACAGTTCCAGCAGATGGTAGTAGGCAGCCCTGCGGGAGCATGGACAGGTTACCCCCAATGCGGCACCACAGCCGCTACCTGGGGAGTGCAGCGGCACCCCGGTGTACCCCCACCCCCTCGCCACCGGCACCGGCAGACCCCCCATGCAGAGGGCTGAGCTCCCGGCTGCTAGCCCTTCCGACATAGGCTGTGCGGTCACCGGTGCGCACCCAATGGCCCCGGGGGTGGGGTGGAGGCATACATATATGCGGCACAGGTGTGTGGTCAGGGGCAGTAGCGAGCACACGTTCCCCTACTGCTGCCTGCCCTTTAAATCTCCCTCTGTGTTCCGCTTGTTGTTGGTTGCCTAGCAGCGACACTGCGTGCCATCACTGCAGTCCGTGTTCATTTCCTTCCGCCATGGCCGGGGGTTTTTGTTCAGAAGTTACTTTTCATTCACCCCTGCTGTGGTGACCATTCACCACACTTCTGGACCTCCTCCCGCCCCGACCTCACGAAGCGTGGTTAGGTTCACCCCAGGCTGTGTTTGACTGTGGTGACCATCTGAATGCGAGCGAACAGACGTGCATGGTGCTTTCACCACTGCCCGCGTTTGACTGCGGTTGACTGTGGTGAATGCCGATAACGTAACGTCTGAAATCACCCTCTGCCTAGCAAAGCTCTTCTATGCTGTTTCTTCATATATCTCAAGCTGGTCACCTGGCCCAGTCCTACTCCCACCCAAAGGCAGATAATTAGCTACTACAAGGCTTCCTGAAAGGTTAGTTCTATGCTGTTATCTAGAACAAGAGGCATGATGTACAAGGGAGAGGAGAACAGATGGAGTTAGAAGAGAGAGGCATACCTCTACCTCCCAATGCCCTCTTATTAAGTGAGGGGCCAGTCCCTTTTTGGTTGCTAAATCCCTCTGTCCCTTCTTCAGGGGGTCAAAGTCCCTCTTTAGGAGAGAGAGACAAAAAGACTGGTATTCAAGTCTCTTTCCTGGAAGCCTCCCAGGAAAAGCACTTGAGAGGACAAGTGGAAGGGGGACATGATGGAATGGCAAGAAACTAAGCAGAATGATAAAGAGGAGAGATTATGTTCCTCTTTGTGCACTTAGAATGTTGGGAAGTGTGTGTGCAACAGTGCATGTGTGTCATGTGGGGATGGATCACAGGACACATATAAACACATATATAACATGTATGTAAAAGAAATGGTTAATGCAACATGTATGCAGTATAAGCTGAGAAATGAAAACTCATTGCATGTATATGCCATGTAAACTGAGAACTGAGAAGTAATTACATTAATGAAACTGTGAAGCCAGGAAACTGCCTAACATCTCCTTGAGGCACTGGTTAAGAGCCATTGAGTTGCAAATGCAAGCATCCCGAGGAGTACCTGACTTAACTCACATCTTCACCTGAGTGGGAAAGCACAGAACCATGACAAAGCATTTAAGGGGTGAGACAAGACAAAGGGAGGACCATCTTATCTTATCTGCAACTGAAGATGGAATCAGTACGGAGAGTCTAGAGTGAGACATTGATTCTTGGAAACTTAAAAGATCAGTCCATCTTTACCATCACAAGCTGTGAATAGACTGACATTTTCTTTGGACTCTTTCTTAGGGTAAGAGACTAGTTAGAAGAATACAAGTATAAGTAGAAATGCGTTATTGGTTATGTTTATTTGATTTACTGCACTCTGAGTATAATCTAGCACTGCATGTTTTATTCATGATTTATACATTAAACTCCTTTTAACTGTGGTTAAGTGAATCAGTAACATTGGCCTGTGGTTAAGTGAATCAGTAACATTGGCCTGACAGAGTTTGGGGAAATTCTGTGCTTTCAAACACAGATGAACTTAGAGAGAAGAGTTTTGTGCTTGGGAAACTCTGAGGCTTGAAGGTGAAAAAAGAGTAAACCCATTGCAGGATAAATCCGTTCTGGAGGGACCTGATCCAGTGGGTGCTGGAACTGGAAGGAAACTGAAACACAAACAGCCTAGAGTGGGGTAGTGAAACCCCAATCCCATGACAGTGGCACCCAACCAAAGGGAATAAAGCCAAGAAGTGTGTACCAATGTGTAGGAACTAAAGAGGGAGTTGCCAGCTGCTATTGGAACTCAGCTCTTAGATCTGGAGCAAGTGAAGCAGACAAACACTGAACCAGAGTGCTGTGTTTGGTGTTTTGTTTTCATTTTGGTAATCAGGGCCAGTTATCAAAATAGGGCTGCCAAAGTATTTCTCCAAGCTTACAAAGGCAGACTTGATAAAGGAGACACAAAATAGACACCTCCAAACAGAGGGGAAAACTAAGCAGCAGCTAAAGCAACTTATTATAGACTTTGAGAGGATGTCGCAAGCTTAAATAAATAATAAATAAAGGCTAAAAGAATAACAGGAGCCTATTCATGCTTCTCTTTAGGCCAATAGGGGTTTGTGAGATTAATACAGTGTCATCTGCATATAACAAAAGTGAAAATCTGTGGTTGGCCAATTTTGGTGGATGCGTATCTGCTTCAGCCATGAAAGAAACCAGCCCATTAAGAAAAAAATTGAATAGCGCTGGGGCTAATAGGCATCCTTGCCTAACGCCCCGGGAGATTTTAATTGTCTTAGTGGGGGGGCAAGCAGACGAGTAGCGAACCTGCATTGTGTTGTTGCGATGGAATTTTACCATAAGGAGCAATAAGCGGCGATCGATCGAGGTTAAACTTAGTTTGTGCCAGAGGAGTTCCCTATCCACAGAATCAAATGCCGCCTTCAAGTTGACAAAACATAGATAGAGGCGTGTCTTGTTACCTGAATTGGAATACTTAGCAATCAATTGCTGCAATACAAATACATGGTCCAGAGTGGACTGGCCCTCTCGGAACCCTGCCTGCTCTGCAGCAATTACATTATTATCTAGATAGGGACAACTAAGCTGTTGAGCCAATCTCTGGGAAAAAGACCGTGCGCGTCTACATATGAAAATACGGGTGCCAAAATGGCAGCCCACCAATCTGGATCTAGTTTAAGTAAGTCTGGAATGATCAAATCACAGCCGGGGGCTTTCCCCACTTTCAACTGGAGGATGAAGCTCTTAATTTCATCAGGGGAAACCAGTTGCCACTGGGGGCAGTTTTCTATAGGAGAGTCTAGGGAGCTTAGATCATAAATAGGGGTATTTAAATTTGTGAACAATTCAGAAAAGTAGCACCACCAGTCATGAGCAGAAAGGGTGGAGAAATTTTCCATAGGTCTTCTCATGGCTTGTTTAATAAGCACCCAAAACCTTGTGGTATCATTTGATTGGGCCGCTTGCAGGAGTTGGGACCATTTCAACCTCATATGGTCCAGTCTCTTCCCCTCAAGTAACTTTCTATATGTTTCCCTAGTGCTAACTAGAAAAGCCCGGTTTTTAATGGAAGGGGAGTGATAAACCCTTCTAGCAAGCCTATGGAGATGACTCCTTGCTCTCCGGCATTCTCTGTCAAACCAGGGCGATGTTTTGGTAAGGTGGTTGTGCAATGATTTGACTGAACCCAAGCAAGAAATGGCCAAAACCAGCAAAAAGTCATAATAAACTTAGGGTATTTTCAGACGTTACGAAATCACAGTGAACCACGGTGAATACCCACCTGTGGTCACTGTGACTTGCACGTCTGTTTGGCGGCCTCCAGATGTTTGCCACACTCAATCCCCACATGGGGTCAGTTTCAACCATGCTTCCCAGGCTAGCCACACCAATTCCCCGGGAAGTGTGGTGAAAGTGATCCCCAGCAGGGATCAAAGAAAAGTAACGTCTGGTCAGTCGCCACGGCCCGGAAGCACCGGCGGGATTCCAGGCTGTGGCAGATTCGGTCAGACGCTGCAGCGGCATTGGCCCCGCCGCCTGCCCGTCTCCCCAGAGGGCGGGCGGCGGGGAGCATGGAGGGGGCGGGGCCGTGCGGCCACACGTTGCGCCACGTGGCCCCACCCCCTCCCCAATTCCCTGCCGGGATCCCCCGGCATGTCTATTAGGGCGTGACGTGGTCGTCCCGGCGGGGGATGAACTTATTGTTTTCGTGACGGGGCCAACTGGCTCCATCACATCTGAAAACACCCAATCAAGTCAGCCTGGGGAGAATAAATGTCTTTGACAAGCTCCATAACATGAGCCTGATTTATAAAGGCAGGAAAAAGGGATCTCAGCTCCGAAGGGCCTTTTAAATAAAGGCTAAAAGTAATTTCTGTATAATGCAATGGCTTCATTTCAGACAAAGCTAGAGATAAATTCTGAAAATTCCCTTCTAGTCCCATTGTGATGTACAGGATTAGGTGAAGTAGTGCCACCTTGTGTTCTCTTGGAAAATACCATATTTGTTTTTGTTTTACAAAAGCACTTGAAATGTTGAGGTAGGAAGTTGAATGGTCAGTCAATGTGCAAGCCAAAAGGTAGGAGCAGAAGACAAGAAATGAGTCAGAAACCAGGTAGCCAGGACCAGGTCCTAGACAGGTGGCAAAGAGTAGGGCTGGGGTGGAATAAGGACAGGTCCAAAGAGAAGGGTCACTCACCCAAAATCCCAAACATCACATGAACAATACTGCTTGCTGCAACTTTATATGGCTTGAGGTAGCCAATGGAGTGCAAACTGGGACTGCCAGTCAAGAGCAGGGAATGATAGAAATCACTGGAGTCTAAGCACTGTAACTTGGCTCTGAGTCAGGTCCTAGGTGAAGACAGAGCTTAATTGGGAGGGTGGGGGAAAACTTGCCAGGACTCAGCCATAACAATTACATTCAGGGGACGCGGCTGAGCCTTGGGAAATGTTCCTAGTAGGAATGTGCACCCCAAAATCTACCGACCCAGGTCATGCAGTCACCTTATTTTCCCTGTGCCTGTCAGCTGCAGAGGCTTGGATGAAGTTGAGCCATCTGCAATTGAATTCTGACAAGACGGAGGTGATGTTGGTGGACGAGGGCTTGGGGGGCCTAGGGGTGGTTGAATCTCCTCTTGCTGGGGGGGGTTCACCCTCCCATGGTCTCTTAAGTGCGGAGTCTGGGTGTGCTCCTCAATTCGCGGCTCAGTTTGGAATCTCAGGTTGTGGTTGTGGCGGGGAGTGCGCTTTGGCAGTTACGTCTTGTCCGGCAGCTTTGGCCATATCTCTCAGACTCGGACCTCGTCACTGTCATCCATGCCTTCATCACCTCGAGACTGGATTACTGCAATGCACTCTACATGGGGCTGCCCGAGAAGTTGGTCCGGAGGCTGCAGCTGGTGCATAATGCTGCTGCTTGTCTCCTTTTTGGGGCGGGCCGCAGGGAGCACATGACACCTGTGCTCCAGGCTCTGCACTGGCTGCCTATAAAGCACTGGGCTAAGTTTAAGGTGCTGGGTTTAACCTTTAAAGCCCTTCACGGCCTGGGCCCTGCTTATCTGCGGGAGCCCGCACTCCCCATGTGCCCGTGCGACCCTTGAGATCGTCCGTGGGGGCCTTTTTGGAGGTTCCCCGGGCGAGGTGGGTGGCCACCAATGTTAGATCTTTTTCGGTGGCTGCCCCTGTGCTGTGGAACTCGCTCCCAGAGGAGGCTTGGTTGGCCCCCACTCTCCTGTCATTTCGACGATTATGTAAGAGTTGGCTGTTCTGACAGGCCTTTGGCGAGGGGGCGTGGTAGGGTAGGTGGGGTTGGGTGGGGGAGGGAGGGAGTGTTTTGTTTTGTTTTTCCCCTGCATAATATGGAATGTTTAATTGTTTAAATTTTTTAATTGTTTTTATATTTGTTGTTCGCCGCCCTGGGCTGCCCTGTGGGCAGCAGGGGCGGGATACAAATTTTATATAAATAAAATAAATAAAAATAATATGCAAAAAAAAACCAAAAGCTGATATTGGCCATTCCATGGTTGGAAATGAAAGCTAGAAAAAACCCTGGCTGGTTTATTTGGCATTGTTAATGATTTTCCTGCCCTGTCCCCTGCACTGGTCATCCTACAGATTAAATTACAAGAACTCCTGGTTTATAGTCAGCTGTATAGAGGCAGGTTAATCCAGTGGTTGGGTTGCTAGCTGAAGAACAGGATTCGTTTCCAAGCTCTAAGCAAGGAGCATGGCTTCTGGAACAGGCTTGGGTCCCAGCAATTCTTTCTTTTCTTTCTTTCTTTTTTAAATTACAAATTAAGCACCGGGTGAAGGAATGATTAGGGCAGTGATTCTCAACCAGTTGGTTTGGACCCAATGTTGGGTTCTGGGAGGATTTATTGTGTTGCTGGGGGACTGAGACATCTGGGGGAATTAGCTCTGCTGCATCTCCTCTTGCTGTTTGTTCTGGCCACCTGTATCACCGAGGGCTGGGAGTAGGCTGAATCAGCATCATTGTTTACCGTTCTGCTGTTTATTGTTGATGTTTCGGCATTCTTGTCACAAATTCTTTTGGCATGGTGCATTCTTTTGGCACGTTTTACACAGACACACACCCACGGAGCCTCCTCCATTTTACCGGAGGGCTCTGTGGGTGGAGGCGGGTGTGCGATGGGTGGAGGTGGATGTGTGATGGGAGCGCGCACGCACAAATACCTACTGCTGTTTACACGGGCGCACACCTGTCACACACCCATCTCTCCCCGCCGGCCGTGTACATGGACTGCCCCCGCCACACACCCACCCTCGACCCGGGGCGCAGGGAGGCTGTACGTGTAAAAATGGCCAACATGTTTGGCCGTTTTTACACGGACCGGGGCAGATGTTTTGGTGCGGCAGGTGTAGGTGGGTGGGTGCCCATTTACACAGACACCCACCCACCAGTGGCCATATACACAGAAGCCCACNTCTGTCGGAGGCCTCTGTGGGTGGAGTTGGATGTGGGTAGGTGTGTGGTGGGTGTTGGTGAGTGTGCGACAGGAGCGTGCACGCACAAACACCCGCCTCCCGTGGTGTTTACATGGGCACACACCCATTGAACACCCATCCCCCACCCACCAGTGGCCATATACACAGAAGCCCACCTGCCGCCGCAAACTCACCCAAACACCAAGCGGCGGGGGAGGCCGTCCATGGCAATGGCCTATAATAAAATATAACACCCATTTTATCAGTGTTAGAGTGTCTGTGTGAAAAGGGCCATATTCAGGGGGCCAAGGGAGGCAAGGGCATCCTCACAGAAGCAGCAGAGCTGTTCCTCTTCCTCCATAGAAGCAGCAGAGAAAATATGAATTTTGAAGATAGGATGTGAATGAAGAGAAAGTGGTGGCTTGGAGGCCAAGAAGGCTATTTTGCTATTAAATCTTGCAAAAATATTGTTCCATTAGAATTTGTCTGACACCTATGTGTATTTCAAATAAAGCCCAATTATCTTGCCACTTTCACACCATTGTGAATGCAAGCAGCCTGCAGACATGAAAGGCATTTTGTTTTTTATAGTAAGAAAAGACATGGTGAATGTATATTGGATCCAAGAAAAAATGTCACGAGGCTTTTATGATGAGTAGTTGGCTTATGGTGGGTGCAACCATAATAGTACAAAACTTTTTCCAAGACATTTTAACAGCTGGTTCTATGGAAATAAGACTTCACACTAGTTTCACTAAGAACACTGCTTTCACAGATGGCAGAATGTAGATGTCTGGGTGGGGTGGGGTCTGGAGCCCTTTATCTCCCACATAACAGGAAGAAGGACCAAGAACCAGCATCTGGGGTTTAAAATTTTGTTTAAGTCTGGGATCGAAGTCAATTTAGTGTAGAGAACTCTCTGAATCCAAATAAAAATCTGCAAACAGAAAGGAGGTTGCTACCCAGACTACACGAGACGCTTCTTTCCATTCCTGCTTGAGATTCCCTTTGCATATGTAAGTGGGGGACTTCCTCTCTGAAGTGCTTCCCAAACAGGCGTTACTCTCTCTTTTTATTGGATTTTTGAAGTTCCTTCACTGAACACATCACTCACTACAAGTGACAACAAGTGGGAAGAACTGGTGACATTCATGTGAAATGGCTGAAACCCCATCTGCTGATGAGCCCCTGGATTGGTGAAGGGGAGGCAAAAAGCCCAGACCACTCTGGCTAATAATCTAGTGATTTGGGGGGAATTGATCAACTGTCCTTTGAAATGGTCAGTTTGTGTAGCCCTGCAGCAGGAATGGGGCATGTGAGCCTACTTTCGTCTTACCCTGTCCAACCTAAGGGTGCTGCTTACCTATCAGTCGTCTCAAATTGGACATGTAGAACAGCTTTTACACTTGTAAGATTTAATTTGATACCTTCAGCTGTCTTGGAAAGCAGAACGGCAAAAGTACCCTATGACTTAGGAGTCTGCAGATACTGCCCCCAACAAGTAATAGAGTCACTGGTGCATGTTTTCTTTGACTGCCAATTGTACAGTGAAATCCGAATGGCAATCCTTGATCCAGTCATAATGAATCTGAAGGCATGTAGTCAACGAGATGTAATGGTGACCCTCTTGAATGATACAAACCCCTCTATATCAGCCCAAGTTGCTAAATACTGTGCCATAGTTATTAAAATTAGGAAAAAAGCTTCTGAGATTGTATAATTCCTGTCGGTATTTTTGCATGGTTTTTTTACTTTTAATTGATTGTATGTTTACTTGTGTATATGACTATTTTGTGCTGCCGATGTGCTATCACAATAAAATCTTGACTATGACTATGACTCTTTTCTTACCTCAAACCTATCAATGGGTAAAAGCAGACATGATGGAGGCCCACGGGCACAGGCCACTGGCACATCTGTTTTTGCACTGCCAGATGGTGGCCTGGGATTGCCCGAGGCTGTGTCAGAGGTTAGCCCGGGCTCTGTCTGTAGGAACCCCCTGAAGTCACACCCTGGGCTAAGGCCTGACGGACTGGGCCAGATTGGGCCACCGCAGGCTAGTACATATGTTGTGGTCTGCCCTGACTCAGCCCAGGTCATGGCCTGCCATGACCAGCCACCAGCACTGGCAGTCATTGGCTGACATGGCTGCTTGTCCTGGCAGAGAGCTGGGAGGGCTGCTGGGGCAGGGCCACTCATCTACACATCTGTCGTGGACCTCCTTGGGCCACGCAGGTGACGGGACGGCAGCCTGGCCATGGGCCAGACCGTGTCCCCCGTTAATTTCCACCCCAGGGGTATTTTCCTTGTTAATGAAATCCCTACATTGGGGTGAGTGTTAAAGTTCGTCAGATCCCCAGTTTTCTGTGTCAATGACTGCTGCCTCTTACATGCCGACTATCAGCTGCTTCCTTTTATATAGTTCCTTCCCCAGTCTGAACATTTCAGCGATTGTTCCTTAAGCAGAGATACACTTCCCAGTAAGTGGCTGACATGCCTTTACTATTAACATTGACAGTTAATTTGCCAGTATCAACTCCCTTTGCCCTCTACTGTTCAAACAGAAACATTGCATTACATTATAAAATGACATGTCAATTTGCATTACATTATAATGTCAGTGTGATGATATTTTAGTTTTTTGTCTTCCACAATGAGTTTGCGGAGTATTTCTGTGAAGAGGGAGAGGAGGGACAGGTAGGAATTTGTCATTTGCGTAGAGCGGTGTATACAGAAAGAACATGAAAAAAAACCCAAACCCATCACCAAGGAGAATTTTTTCATGTAAATTTGAAAATCAGTATTTGTCAAAGTTCTAGAACTCCTTGTTTCACAACACCCTCTCATTACTGTACAAATAATCATAACAATAATGGTTAACATTGTTATTACCTTCCAGTGTTCCTCATGATCAGCTTCCTCTTCTGGTAGCCTTTAATGCTGACAGACAGAAAGTATGTATTCCTGGAAAGAAGCCCAGTTTCTTTGTTTGTGTATGTGGTAAATTTTTTGCAAGTCCAGTAAGAGGACTATACCAGAATTTGTGACTTTGCCTTTTTCCCATCAGAGACTTGGTACACAGGGTAATAATAATCATCCTGGTAGCCTGTCAAGCAGCACATACGTTCAACAATTTAGCTCTCTTGGAATGCAACATTATGGGTGAAATCCTGACTCTGCTGAAGTCAATGGCTAAATGCCTCGAGGCTAGACTACTGCAATGCGTTTTACGTTTGAATGCTGTTTGGAGACTGCAGTTGGTACAGAACATGGTGACCTGCCTTCTGACGTGGGTGGGCTTCCATGAGCACGTTACACTGGTGCTCCAAAGTCTATACTGGCTGCCAATAGTGTTGTGGGCACAACAAATCAAGGTGCTGGTTTTGACTTAAGGGCTTGTACCCTTCATATCTAAAAGACCTGCCTTCCTCCCTATATTCTATCACTTCCCTAAGGTCAGTTGGGGTTCCCTCTTGTGAATGCCACCATTGCATAGGATTCAGACAACACAGGCCCACAGAGAGGCATTCTCGGTGACTGCCCCACTCCCTTCCCTTGGAGGGTCGCCAGAGTCTGAGCCTGAACATCTTCAGAAGGCGATGTAAGACCTTTTTATTTGGCCAGGCCTTTAGCGGCTGGGGATAGGATCTGGAATGTGGGGGTGGGAATAGTTTTAATAGGATTTTATTTGGTGTTAATTGGACTCTCTATTTTTGCATTGGGAGCTGCCCTGAGCAGACAGGAAAGAGTGGGATGTAAATTCAAATCAGTCAATCAATACCTACATCGTGGGAGAATGCTAGTGGGTGTGTCTGCATAGCATTAGTTCTGAAGCTAGTTCTGGCACTTATCTGCAATTGCTGACCTGGCTTTCTGACATCTCTTATTTAAAGTTCCTACCTAGGGACTTACTTGAAATGCATGAATGAGTGACCTGCAAGCTCAAAGGGTTTAACATTACAGTAGTAATGTTAGTATGAACTCCATCCTAGTTTTGCATTTTCAAAATAAGGTGGTGTGCTACTGTGCTTTGAACATATAGACTATTTAACATTAAACGCTAGGGCAGTTAATACACAGACGGGGGGTGGGTGGAAGTGTGTGTGTGTTCGTTGACACATTTACACGGACACACACCCACCTCCACTAGGGATGGGCAAACAGATCGCGGTTCGGGTTCGGTTCGGTTCGCCCATTCGGGTTCGGTCACCGTGTTTGAGTTTGACCATTCGGGTGATCGCGCCAGAAACTGGAAACTTAAGGCTCTATCCGTTAGAGCGAGCTCACTGGTGTGCGGGTGGGTGCGTGGGTGGTGGGCTTCAGTCAGGCACAAACAGTGGGCATCAATGGGTAGCAGCAGATGTCTGCCACAGAGAGAGAGGGTACTGTAGTGTGTGGGGGGCTCTTCCAGCAGTCAGGCACGAGCATGAGCAGCACCCCCACTCAAACATGTGCCTGCCAGCCATCCCTGGCAAGGGTCTCCACTCTCCAGTTGCCATCCATACGCACCCCCAAATAAGGGCAGGATTTGCACGTGCCAGCCAGCCAGCCACGGTCTCTCCATTTGCCATCCCTCCCTAGCAGCACCCCAAGGAGGGCAGGATTTGTACATGCCAGCCAGCCAGGGTTTCTCCATTTGCCATCTCTCCCTAGAAGCACCCGCAGGATTTGCATGTGCCAGCCAGGGTCACCATCTCCCGTTACCATCCCTAGCACCCCAAGGAGGGAGGACTAGAGGCATCATCATAAATGCATGATATTACTTAGGTGTTGTTTATGTGTTCCTGTTTCAGAGAGGAATTGGATGCCGGCGCTGGTGCCCCACCATGCAGGACACCCAGGCAGAGGTCGGATTTGTCAGTGCCACCCCCAGACAGTTGGCAGACAAACCGCTCCGATGTCTGGAGGTTTTATGACAAGGGTGATGGACTCGCTATCTGCAAGGTAAGGCACGGGGGCTGGAAGAACAGGGAATGGATTGCCCTATGACCTGTTAGGAACAGAAGTCCCCTGCAGAGAGAGATTGTCCACCCACCCACTTGTGGAGACAGAATGCAGGCAGGGCTTGACACAGACCATTGGTCTGATGCAGTATGGCATCTTATGTTCCTATCTTTTTATGCTCTTTAGATCTGCGGCAAAAGATTAAGGCGGCAGAGAGAGGGGACCACATCGGGGCTAATCGCCCATATTGAAAAGCCCCATGGCCGGACAGTGAGGTGGCAGGAGGGCTCTGGCGTGGCCATGGAGCCCGAGCAACAGCGCCAGAAGAAGGGGGGGAAGGCAACCTGGAAGCGACAGCATGTAAGCCCTTCCCCTTGCTCCAGTCCCAATGTGGAGTCCCCCGGGCCCCGAGAGTCTGCTGCGGCCAAGGCCTTTTGGGCTGTACTTGAGAGGCCTGGCTGCCAAATGATGAAGGGCATCCACTGCCTGGAAAACCGCCTGATGGAACAATTCCAGGCACTCAAGGTGGAGAAAAAGAAGGTGGAGGCGTACGGCCAGTATGTCTCTGCCAAGATGGAACACCTGGAACTGTACCACCAGGCGGTCTCCAGGTGGCATCGGGACATGGACGGGGCCATGGAGTTTGCCATTTCCCATGGCTACAAGATGGAAGAGGACCAGGTGGCCACCCCTCAGTCCTGTGCTGCGCCCCAGTGCCTTCTGCCTTTGCCCCAAGTCCCGGGGGACAGGCCCAGAGACTCAGACTAATAGTTCTTCCTTTATAAGTTTCCTTTAAATTTTTGGGTTTGGTTTCATAATGTTGTTGTTGTTTTGTTGTTTTTGTTGTTGTTATTTAAATAATTTTAATAAAAGTTGTTATATTTCTTGTTACGAGCTTCGTTTGACCTGTCCAATCTTTTATTCCTATGTGCTGAAGTTCTGGCTGGCAGATGACAGAATCTCATACAGCTTGTCAATCCCTACCAGCAGCATCTGGCTGACTCCACATGTAGCGTAGTTAAGGTATTAACCCAAAGATGTGCCAGGCAGCAGCAGGGTCTCAGCTTGCAGACAGCCCCCCAGGAGGGGCAGAGCTTGTGTCTGTGTGGGTGTGCAACTGCCAGAGAGAAAGGGAGACAGGCTCCTGACCTTGGCAGCGGGCAGCAGGCGGCGTGAGCTGGTGGTCGGAGGGGCTTGTATTTCCAGCAGTTTCAGCGGGCATCCGCGGGTGAGTGCGGAGGAGTAGGCTGTTGGGGGGTGGGGGGGAAGGCTGGCGGGCATGTGGGCACCGGACTTCTGGATGCAGTGGAATGGAATGCAGCTCCCAGTGACTGAAATGATGGTCCCAGAATCTCAATGGTTCCTGGGATGGGCAGGCATGACTAATTCAGGTACAATGGAATGACAGCCTATGTGAGTTTAGTTTAATGATAATTATGTCCCTAGAATTAGTGCATGGTTGGGCACACTTCATTCAATTGTGAGATAGGTGGTAGCAGCAGGTACAGGAATGCACACAGGCAGGCAGGCACATATAATACGTTGTGTTATATTCCATCTCATTCTGGTAGGTTTGCTGCTGGATGTGGGCATCGGGCGCATGAGCACAGATGGGAGTTCTTCCTGGTTCTGGCAGGTGGCAGCTTGAG